>CM042849.1:8103245-8190745 GCA_023653725.1 Bungarus multicinctus
AAAAAATGTGGAATCTTTGGTGGTCTCTGAGCTTCATTGCTTTCTTGCAGATGTTTCATTACCCAAACTAGGTAACATCATCAGTGCTACCAAGAAAACAACCAAGTCCATTTCAACCCTGAATCACAAATATTCTCCTTTATTGATATCAAGAAATGTAAAAGGCTTAAAGAGCCAGTTTGGCTTAGTAGTTAAGGCACCAGGCCAGAAAGCGGGAGAATATGAGTTCTAGTCCTGTCCTAGACATGAAAGCCAGCTGGGTGATTTTGGGCCAGACACTCACTCTCAATCCAACGCACCTCACAGTGTTGTTGTGGGAAAAATACGAGGAAGAAGATGCGCTGGATATATTTGCCGACTTGAGTTATTTGTAAAATTAAGAAGGGAAGGGAAGGGAGAACAGAAGAGAGGGAGGGAGGGAAGAAGTGAGGGGAGAACAGAAGGAAGGGAGGGATGAGAGTTGGGAAGGGAAGGACAAGAGTTGGGAAGGGAAGGGAAAGGAAGGGAAGGGAAAGGGAAGAAGAACAGAAGGAAGGGAGGGAGGGAGAGAGGGAAGGGAGAACAGAAGGAAGGGAGGGAGGGAAGGGAGGACAGAAGGGAAGGAAGAAGGGAAGGAAGAAGGGAAGGAAGAACAGAAGAAAGAGAGAGGGGAGGTGGGAAGGGAAGGGAGAGAATGGAAGGGAGGGAGGAAGGGAAGGGAAAGAAGAACAGAAGGAAGGCAGGGAAGAAGGGAAGGGAGAACAGAAGGAACGGAGGGACGAGAGGTGGGAAGGGAAGGGAAAGAAGAACAGAAGGGAGGGAGAGAGGGAGAGAGGGGAGGTGGGAAGGGAAGGGAAAGAAGAACGGAAGGAAAGAGAGGGAGCGAGGGAGGGGAGGTGGGAAGGGAAGGGAAGAAGGAAAATGCTAAATTAACCAGCTACTATGGAAACAATAGATTGGTTTGTAACCTGTTTGCATGTTATTATTATTATTTTTCTAGTCCGTCAGCCTCATTGAACGAGGAAACCCATCAAGAAGCCTGGAGAACGTGTGTCGCTGGGCATATCAGCAACAAAAAACAGACCCTGGTCATTCAGAACATCATGATCACGCAATCTTTCTAACCAGGCAAGATTTTGGACCAGCCGGAATGCAAGGTAAAGTGCTCAAGTACGCACTCCTAACTCTTTCAAAAGCCCACTTTAGCTTTCAATGTGAAGAGCTGCTCAATCTTTGGAAAATCCAGGTGACTTCTGCTCCATATCTCTGGAGACGCTCTGACACCTTGCAATTTTTTTTACCTTAGGTTACCAACATTTCCTCTGCCTCATCTTTCTTCAGTCTTCTTCAATCTGGTGCCCATTAGATAGATAGGACAGCAATATCCGGACTCTGCAGCCAAGATGGCCAAATCTGAGAGCTTCGGTCCCATTCTCTCTGTCTCTGATGCTAAGTTAGAGAAAGTTGACTTGAAAATGGAGCAGGGGTGGGATTCAATTTTTTTAACAACCGGTTCTGTGGGCGTGGCTTAGTTGGTGGCCGTGAACTCCAGAAAAGTTCCTGAGATCGGAAGTCTAGTCCTGCCAAGAATGTAATAAGGGTTAACGGAGAGGCAGTTTCTGTAAGCAACACCAGAATGTTTCCTTCCTGCCTTCCTTACAGGATTAGGCCAGTCATTTCTTCTAACAACCGCTTCTCCGAACTGCTTAGAATGTTAAGAACCAGTTCTAGCGAATAGGTGCAAACCAGTAGAATCCCACCCCTGATCTGGAGGCTGGCACAGGGAAGTGGTTCTTTGTCCCCATCCTTCTGGAAGGTGGCGTTGGCAGCCAGAGGTGGCATTCAGCAGGTTCTGACTTGTTCTGGAGAACCGGTAGTGGAAATTTTGAGTAGTGTGGAGAACCAGTAAATACCACTTCTGGTTGGCCCCGCCCCCATCTCTTCTCTGTCTCCCATTGAGTCCCAGCTGATCGGTTGAGTCTTCTTTTGTTGCCCTGCACAGGAATTTCCGTTGCCAAGTGAGACAACTTGATAAGTGAGGTTTGCCTTATTTCACGACCTTTCTTGTCACTGTTGTGAAGTGAATCGCTGCGGTTGTTTAGCTGGTCCTATGGTGGAGAAGTGAATCTGGCTTCCCCATGGACTTCGCTTATCAGAAGGTCGGAAAAATGGGATCACGTCACCCAAAAGACACTGCCACCATCATAAATATAAGTCAGTTGCCAAATCTCTGAATTTTGATGGGGATACGGCAACGGTTGTGTGAAAAATGGTCATAAGTCACTTTTTTTCAGTGCCATTGTAACTTCAAACAGTCACTAAATGAACTGTTGTAAGTTGAGGTCCACCTCTATTCACTGACAGATGACCTCTCTGCTTGGTCACTCATGCCTTAGTCAACTTCTGTTTGGGCTGCAGCAGAGGTGATATTCAGCAGATTCTGACCAGTTCTGGAGAACCAATAGTGGACATTTTCAGTAGTTTGGAGAACTGGCCAATCCCACCTCTGACTGGCCCCGCCAACCCCATCTCTTCTCTGTCTCCCATTGAGTCCCAGCTGATCAGCTGGGTCTTCTTTGGTTGCCCTGCACAGGAGAACGGAGCTGGAAAGCAGGTTAGTGGGATGGGGAGGGAATGAGGATTTTACAGTATCCTTCCCCTGCCACGCCCACCAAGCCACACCCACCAAGCCCACCAAGCCACACCCACCAAGCCACACCCACCAAGCCACACCATGCCCACCAAGTCATGCCCACAGAACTGGTGGTAAAAAAATTTGAATCCTACCATTGGGCTGCAGATAGTCCTTGATTTGTAACAGTTCATTTTATGGTGGTATTATAGTGTAACAGTTCATAGCAGCCTTCCAATATTTAAGGGGCTGCCACAAAGAGGAAGGGGTCAACATTTACCAAAGCACCAGAGGGCAGGACAAGAAGCAACAGATGGAAACTAATGAAGGAGAGAAGCAACCTAGAACTAAGGAGAAACTTCCTGACAGTGAGAACAATTAATCAGTGGAACAGTTTTGCCTTCAGAAGTTGTCAGTGGAGGTTTTTAAGAAGAGACTGGACAGTCACTTGTCTGAAATGTTTGAGGGTCTCCTGCTCGAGCAGGGGGTTGGACTAGAAGACCTCCGAGGTCCCTTCCAGCCCTATTCTTTTTCTGAATATAATAATATTAAATAATATTAATAATATAGATATTATTTTAATTATAAGAATACAACACGGTGCATCCGTTCTGACATGATACTTGTTATAGATATATAAATTTTACTTCACCATTTACAATTCTCTTGTTTTGACACATCGTTTACTAATTATTCTAATCATCGTAGCTACTTATGTTCTGACCTTGCCTTCTTCTATGCAACCACGGATAGAATTCATTCCGTGTTTCATAGTACTCAGATTTCCCCCTTGTTTTTTAATTCTAGGATTCACCTGTCTCATTCTGCACAGGCCATAATTTTCCTTATTATCTCTGTTTCTGGCGGTCTTCTTTCCTTCTTCGAGAATTGCACATATATTATTCTAGCCGCCGCCAACACATTTACTATTAGATAAATTCAATCCTTCCTATATCCTTCTGGTATTATTCTTAGGAGAAAAAATTCCGACTTAAATGGAATCCACTCTCCCACCATTTGTTCCACCCAAGTCTGGGTCAATCTCCAAAACTTCATTGCAGCATTGCAAAAAAATGTGAAAAAAAAATGTGCCTGATACATCTTTGCACTTCCAACAATTTGGAGATAGATTTTTGAACACTTTGGAAAGCCTTGCTGGTGGAAGATGCCACCTGTAAAATAAGATTGATTGATTGACTGATTGACTGGTTGATTTAGTGACTGTTCAAACACTGGCCAGTCAGAGAAAACATACCAGAAGGTCATAGGGAAAAAAAACCACTGTCATATTATTGCCATTGTTGTGGTTCGCCAGCAGCTGATGTGGACGGCAGAGGTATCGGACAGTGAGGATTAAAGGGGACCAGTCAGGGAGTCTGGAGAGGACTCGGATGAGGGTCCTGTGTCCGATGCAGGGATGGGGCCAGGACCATCTGGGAGTGGGGTGCTGCCTCCGGAGCCTTTAGAGTCTGGCAGCAGCGAAGCAGAGGACACAGGGGAGCCTGTTTCCAGTGTGCGTGTGCGCAGAGTTGCTAGAAGGCAAGAGCAGCTAAAGCAGAGGGGGTGACTCAGGAATAAGGCTGGGAAATGATTGCCCTTCCCATCAGGGATAAAAGTCAGCCCTTGATGATGTGCTCTTTGCAGGAAGCAAAAAAGTTCATTAGATTCTGATTCCTCATTGAAGCCCTGCAAACTCTGGTTTGTCTTTGCTGGAACTTCTGTTAGTTTATATTCTAGTAATTGGACTTCTGTTTCTTGGCAGCCTTTTACAACCCTGAAAGGCATGAGCTTATCTCAGAGAATTGTGTCTAATGAGTTTTGGCAGGGAATGCAAGAAATTCCCAGAGTTGCCTTAAAATAAGTTTGATTTTACATTCAGTTTGTGTTTCCTTAATTTGGATGAAGCCTGAGTCAGAACAGCCATGTTGTGCCCATGTCCATCAGGTCACAAGGAGCCCAGCTCAACGTAAGATCATCCTTACCTTTCATAGCAGCGCAGCCAAGTAAACATTGAGTTCCTGATCTGAGATATCCTTTGAGGAAATCCAGCTTTTAAAAGCTGGGAAGAACTCTTCAGTTAACAAGAGTGAAATGAAACAGGATTTCCCGCGAAGGCTTATGGAATGACCTCCGATAAGAACAGCTTCAAAGAACTCCGCCTGGCCTCAACCTTAAGTGGTTTTGATCAAGTGGGCTTTGAGAGATTATAGGGTGCTTTAGTTAAGTAGATCGCCCAGATAATTTATTCTGTGCCAGAATAAACTCTCTCCACTCAAAGCTTGTAAACCCAAAGAGATAAGCCGAGAGGAATACATTCTAAACTGCTCAGTTTTCCATGAACACACACGAGTATTTCGTGATGCTTTGTTAAAGAGGTTTTTTTGGGGGGATTTTGTGCATTTATTTATTTATTTATTTATTTATTTATTTATTTATTTATTTATTTATTTAATTCTTCAATCGCTTACAAAATAATAGGAACAAGTATAAACATGAGTAAGAATACAGGAAATAGAATAGAATAGAATTCTTTATTTGCCAAGTGTGATTGGACACACAAGGAATTTGTCTTTGGTGCAGAATTTCTCAGTGTGCATAAAAGAAAAGATACATTCGTCAAGAGTCAAGAATCATAACGTACAACACTTAATGATTGTCATAGGGAACAATAAGCAATCAAATCATTCTAGGAAACAGTTAATAGAACAGAATAGAATAGAACAGAATAGAATTAGAATAGTATTCTTTATTGGCCAAGTGTGATTGGACACACAAGGAATTTGTCTTGGTGCAAATGTTGTAGTGTACATAAAAGAAAAGATACATTCGTCAAGAGTCATCAGGTACAACCCTCAATGATAGTGATAGGGTACAATGTGCAATCAAATCATACTAGGAAACAGTCAATAGAAACCGTAAGGATACAAGCGACAAAGCTACAGTCGTACAGTCACAAGTGGGAGGGGATGGGTGATAAGGAGTGATGATAGGTACGAATAAATAGGTACAAATAAATGGGGACGGTAGGTCAGGGACAGTAGGCACGATTGTGCACTTATGCACGCCCCTTACAGACCTCTTAGGAATGGGGTGAGGTCAATAGTGGATAGTTTGAGGTTAAAGGAGTGGGGGTTAGAGGATGTGACAACAGTGTCAGGTAATGCATTCTAGGCATTGAGCACTCTGTAGCTGAAGTCGTACTTTCTGCAATCGAGTTTGGAGTGGTTTGCATTGAGTTTGTATCTGTAAACCTCCCCAAACATAATTGAAAACCCAAAGAGGCAAGTCGAGAGGAGTACATTCTAAACTGCTCAGTTTTCCATGAACGCACATACGAGTATTTCGTGATGCTTTGTTAAAGAGGTTTTGAGGGGGAATTTTGTGCTTTGAGTCAGTGTTTATTTATTTATTTTCAAGATTTATATACCGCCCCCTCTCCTTGGGGGACTCAGGACGGTGTACAGATATTAGAAATATGTTGAAGATACAATAGTTGGAATAATTAAAGAATACAATTTGGTTGTTAAATAAACAGGATGAGGTAAGGATTTAAAAGCCGTTACAGAACCTGGTAGTTCTGCTAGAAATATTTCGAAACCTCCTCCCAGAGGGAAGCAACAGAAACAGACTGTGGAGTGGGGTGAATATGGGTTTCTAATGATGCTTTGAGCTCGAAGCACATAGTGTTTATAAGCAGCATCCTGAATAATGGGAAGTTAGCTTCCTATAATCTTCTCCACTGTCCTCACCACTCTCTGTAGGGACTTTCTATCTGAGGTGCAGCAGCCACCAAACCAAACAGTGATGCGGTTTGTTAAAACGCTCTCAATCGTGCCTCTGTAAAATGTGGCCAGGACAGAAGGGAGAAAGACGACCAAGAATCTCCATATTCTTTATTTACTTGCTTTGAAAACATCTCCATTTTTTATGTGCTCCACAGGCTATGCTCCCGTCACAGGCATGTGTCATCCAGTGAGAAGCTGCACTCTAAATCATGAAGATGGGTTTTCTTCTGCTTTTGTGGTTGCCCATGAAACGGGTCACGTGTAAGTCTCAACATAAAACAGGACGGTAACCTGGCTGTTCCTGAATTAAATCAAATCCTGGTAGATTATACCTTTCTTCTCCGAACCCAACTGTGATGACCCAGGGTGGGATACAAAATAAACACAGTCACAAAAACAGGTGAAGCCCCTTTAATTCCTTTGTTTTGCTTCAAAGCTCCAAATATCCTTGACTGGAGACAAAAAACTCCCCCACAAGCAGTTATGAAAAGGAGGAAATTCTGTTTAAACTAAAAATGCCTATAAATTATAAAGAGTAAAAACAACACAAACCACACTGAAACAATTAAGGGAACCAGGCAAAGATAAAGGCTTGAAGATGTCCACAGATATCAGAACACCCACTGGGAAGGACACCAAACTCAGAGAGGAACGACAGACTAGAGATACTTCCATGCTTTGTTTCCAGCACTGGCCCATACGCATGTCTGTCCTTTTAACCAGTTCTCACAGCTGCAGCCCATGAAGGGGTTCAAGGCCCTTTCCTCCCCCTTAGACTACACCATTCATATCTCTCCCTTATCCTCTCCTCCCTGCATGCCCTAGGATGGAGAGGGGATGGGCCTGGGTCTTCCTCTTTCTCGGCCTGTGCCCTTCCTTAGCCTCCTCCACAACCTCCGGAGCCACACCTCCACTCCCTGTCGGCTTTTCCTCCTCTCCCTAGGAGTCAGTCTCCAACAGGGGCATGACACTAATTTTTCACCTGGGGAAGCCCATCACACGTATCCATCCAAGTCTCCTTAAGATTGTTACAGCAAATTAGATTACAGGTAGTCCTTGACTTAACAACCACGCGTTTAGCGACCATCCAAAGTTAAACAGCAGTGAAAAAAGTGATGTATGACTTTTTTTCATCCGATTGTTGTAATATCCTCTGGGTCACGTGATCAAAACTGGCAACCAGCATGTATTTTTGATAATTTCCCTTTCCCAGAATTAAGTGATCCTCTTTTGCGACCTTCTGACAAGCAAAGTCAGAGGAGGAAGCCATGTCCCTTTAGCGATCACGTTACTAACTTAACATCTGCAGCGAGTCACTCAATTCACTTAACAACTCTGGCAAGAAAGGTTACAAAATGGGGCAAAATTCATTTAACAACTGTCTCGCTTAGGGACAGAAATTTGTGGTCGTCAGTCTGTTTAATTCTAGCTTTGTTTCCCTTGCCAAATAAATTTCAAAATCAGTATGTTCAAATCATCGAAGAGTTTTTTCTCAATTTTTATAGCTACTGTTTGGAACAGGTAGAGCAGTTTTGGCAAAATATTTATTTTCACAGTAGCAATTCTTCCTAACATTCATAGATGTAAGTTTTCCGCATTTTTTCCAGATTCAGTTTTATTTGGTTAAATAATTTTGTATAGTTATTTTCTTTTTTCGTTGCATGTCTTGCTGTTAAGTGTATTCCCAAATATTTAGCATTCTTGACTATTTGAGAGTCCATTTTTCCTTTTTGTTTCTGTGTAAATTTTTTTGACTATAACTTCAGTTTTTTCTCTTATTTATCTTCAAACCTGCTACTTTTCCAAACTCCTCAATCCTTTTCAATAGTTTAGGAATTGTCTCCAATGGTTCTTCTATGGTAAATACCAAGTCATCTGCAAACGCTTGTAATTATATCTCAGAAAATTGTGGTTGTAAGTCAAGGACTATCTGTACTTATGAACTGCTGAGTCTAAATACCAGTCATATCTGATAACAAATAACAGATAATCAGAGTTGGAAGGGACCTGTGATGACCCGTAGTGTCTCAAAAATAACACAAAAACTAAAACATGAATCAAGGTCTTGCAATGCCTTCAACTTAACTTCGCTGTTTTATTAGTCACAGTTTAAATTCCAAAAATAGATAATGAAGCAAAAGGAAACCAGAAACAAACCGTATTGATGAGAGTTCCAAGGCAAACTAAGATAATTAATCACACATTCCAGGAAGATAACCGGGGAGAGTCCATGGGAAGAATGCCAACAAAGACAAAGCTCATCCAAGGAAAAACACTAATTTGACTTCAGCGTCTGTGAACACGCAGTTACAAATTCTTATACCGAGCTCACAGCTGCAACCCATGAGGAGGATCATGGCCCTCTCCTCCTGAGTAGACCACGCTTTTCCCTGATACTTTCCTCCCTGCGTGGCCTAGGATGGAGAGGGGATGGGCCTGGGTCCTCCTCTGATTGCTCAGCCAGCCTCTGCCCTTCCCCAGCCTCCTCCACCACCTCTGGAACCACACTTCCACTCCCTGTTGGCTGTTCCTCCTCTTCCTCAGAGTCAGTCTCCACCAGGGGCATGACAGGACCTTGTAGGTCATCTAGTCCAACCCCCTGCCCAAGCAGGAGACCCTACACCATTTCTGATAGATGGCAGTTCAATCTCTTCTTGAAGGTCTCAAGTGATGGCACTCCCACAACTTCTGTTCTATGGGTTGATTGTTCTCGCTGTCAGAAAGTTTCTCCTTATTTCCAGGCTAAATCTCTCGTTGTTCAGTTCCCATCCATTATTCCTTGTCTGGCCTTCAGGTGCCTTGGAAAATAGCTTGACCCCCACCCCCCACTCCTCTCTTTGCCAGCCCCTCAAATACTAGAAGACTGCTATCCTGTCTCCCCTGGTCCTTCTCTTCACTAGACTAGCCAAGCCCAGTTCTGGTAACCGTTCTTCTTATGTTTTAGTCTCCAGTCCCCTAATCATCCTGGTTGCTGTTCTCTGTACTTTTTCTAGAGTCTCAACATCTATTTTATAGTGTGGTGACCAAAACTGGATGCAGTACTCTAGGTGTGGTCTTACTAAGGCTTTATAGAGTGATATTAGTACCTCCCTTGATCTCAGTTGTATCCCTCTGTTAATACAACTTAGGATTGCATTGGCTTTTTGGGCTGCTGCTGCACACTGCTGGCTCACATTTAGCTGGTTGTCCACTAAGACTCCAAGATCCCTCTCAAAGTTACTGCTATTGAGCCTGGTTTCACCCAGTCTATATATGTACTTTTGGTTTTTCTTGCCTAAGTGTAAGACTTTTCTTTTCTCTACATTGAATTTCATTTTGTTAAATATCTGGTATATAGGACCTTTAGTTATATAGGACCTTTAGTCCAGCAGGAATCAAATGTTTTGATTTTCCATTTTTGCTTGCATATTTGGATGCTTTTAGAAAGAGGGCAATTGTAGTCAAATCCACCTGAAAGACCGAGTAGGTGTTTCCAACCTATTTTTCTCAGTCTTCACCCTCAATTAATTCTGACTTGTCATTCTTTGATTCAGGCTAGGGATGGAACACGATGGACAAGGGAACCGATGCGGGGATGAGACAGCGATGGGAAGCGTCATGGCTCCCTTGGTGCAAGCAGCTTTCCACCGCTACCACTGGTCCCGTTGCAGCGGCCAAGAACTCAAAAGATACATACAGTAAGGACCAATCTCTTGTTAACAGATACTATATCATGGAACCGTAGGGCTGGAAGGGCCCTTGGAGGTCTTGAAAGATTGGAGCATCTACAACTCCAAGAGACAAATTCTTTCATTGATTAAGGGTTCTAACATTTAGGAAATTCCTCCTTACTTCCAGGTTGGCTCTCCTTCTGACCAGCTTGCACCAGGGGTGGGATTCTACCACTTCGTACCTATTCGCTAGAACCGGTTGTTAACATTCTAAGCAGTTCAGAGAACCGGTTGTTAGAAGAAATTACTGGCCTAATCCTGTAAGGAAGGCAGGAAGGAAACATTCTGGTGTTGCTTACAGAAATGGCCTCTCTGTTAACCTTTATTACATTCTTGGCAGGACTAGACTTCCTATCTCTGGAACTTCTCTGGAGTTTTTTTCCCCTCCTTTGCTGGTACTTTGCTTGTGTGGAGTGACCATTCAAAGTTACAATGGCACTGCAAAAAGTGACTTATGACCCTTTTTCACACTTACGACTGTTGCAGCATCCCCACAGTCATGAGACGCCAGACAAGGAGATGCATGCCTCAATGTGAATGATGTTGAGTTGGCCACGCCCAGCCAATAACATGACCACCAAGCTATGTCCACCCAGTTACATGACCACCAAGCCATGCCCAGCACCTAAGCCACGCCCACAGAACCGGTTGTTAAAAAATTTGAATCCCACCTCTGGCTTGTACCCATTGCTTCTTGTCCTGCCCCCAGGTGCTAGGGACAATAAATTGATGCCCTCTTCTCTGGGACAACCCTTCAAGAATTGGAAGATGGCTATCATGTCTCCCTAAGCTTTCTCTTTGTTAGGCTAAACATACCTAATTCCATTAGCAGTTCATCATATGAACAGCTAAGGCAACAAAGCACCCGAGGTCAGGACAAGAAGCAATGGATGGAAATTAATCAAGGAGAGAACCAACCTAAAACTAAGGAGGAATTTCCTGACACTTAGAACAATTAATCAGTGGAACTGCTTCTCCAGAATTTGTGGGTGCTCCATCACTGGAGGTTTTAAAGAAGCGATTGGATAATCATTTATCTGAAACAATATAATCTCCTGCTTGAGTAGGAGGTTGGACTAGATAGAAGACCTCCAAGGTCTATTCCAACTCTGTTAAGATGGAGTTCAAAGACCAGTCATTGTGCAGGTGCCAAGATGTCTGACTGCCTGGGCAGTGTTAATTGCATTTTATAGAGTTTTTACAAGTAGACAAAGGCAACATAGATACAGCATTAGGATTGGTGAAACCCCCCCAACCAATCCTTAAGAATAGTGGTGATGTTAGTAAGGTGAGATCACTGTACCAGGTACGGGACTTACCAGCCCGAGATAGGGAGTGAGATCATGCAAAGAGCAAAGAGGCCCACGTAGGTATTAGATACAGCAGTATGCTGCGTGTGCCCTCTGCAGGATCTCAATTGCTACTACACTGTTATTCTGTTATGATTTAGTCCCCAGAACCCTTCTAATCTTGGTTGCTCTTCTCTGCACTCTACATGCCTCTATTGGCAACTAGAAAATATCTAGACCAAACTAGGAACACCATTAACTGGCCAACGTCCAGCCAAGGTGTAAATTTGAACTGAAAGAATGTGTCATTAAAGGCAAAGGTTACCCTCACACATATGTCCTAGTTGTTTCCACCTCTAGGGGGCAGTGCTCATCTCCATTACAAAGCCGAAGAAGAGCCAGCGCTGTCCAAAGACATCTCCGTGGTCATGTGGCCGGCATGACTAAACGCCAAAGGCATACGGAACGCTGTTACCTGCCCACCAAAGTGGTCCCTATTTTTCTACTTGCATTTTTTTTTTACATGCTTTCGAACTGCTAGGTTGGCAGAAGCTGGGACAAGGAACGGGAGCTCATTCCGTTCCTCAGTGCTAGGGATTCGAACCGCCGAACTGCCGACCTTTCTGATCGACAAGCTCAGCGTCTCAGCCACTGAGCCATAGATCAAGACAAAAGATGGTCACCAGAAGCAGAACCATTGAGATCAACACTGGCTTCCCATTCCTTCCCTGCTCATAGGTTTGAGTCTTTCCATGACTCTCTCACCAAGTCATGCTGTGATCAGGAAATTTCATCACAAGGAGCTATTGGTACTGTGGTGGCGATAAGTCTATTGAGGCACTGTTTGGCTGGCTCACAGTGTGGGGTCGGGCCCATGCTTCCCAGTGATGACAAGAGAGGAGCAGCCTGTGATGAACATGGCCTCACATATTCTTTTCTGAAGCCCCCGGAGCCTCTTCTGAACAATTTGCCAGATTTCAACAGCCTAGCTGCCAAAAGTCAGCAGTAGTGTTGCCAAAAAATTGCTATTGTGGTCTGCCACTGTTCTGTGGTAGGAAACAGAAAATCAACTGCAATATAACTGCCTTAGAACAGCTTAATACAGTTAAGAAAAAGAAAAAGCAGAAAGAGAAGCATTCACTGTCACCCGCTTAAAATCCTGGAAAAAATAGATTATCTATAGCTGTCTAAAACACATTTTTTTTTATCTTACCAAGAAATAGGTTGTGGTCTACTTTGTCAAATGCCTTACTGAAGTCTACCTTTACAAGATCCACAGCATTTCACTGGCCCGCTAATTTAGTCACTTTGTCAAAGAATGCAATAAAGTTTGAGGAGTCCTTGGTGCTCTCTGAGCTTGGTTATGTTCTTGCAGATGTTTCATTACCAAAACTAGGTAACATCTTCAGACGTTGCCAATACAGGCTGGTTGCCAAACTCCTGGTGATGCTATCCAGTTTTGGTAAGGTAACATCTGCAAGAAAACAAGCAAATTCATAGAGCACCAAGATCCCTTCCTTTCAACCCTGAGCTACAGATATTTTGCTTTATTAGCATAATAAAGTTTGTGTGGCGCGATCTGTCTTTGATAAACCCTTGTGGCTTCTAGTAATCCATAGCTGACAATTCTGTCTCCTTTCTCACACAGTTCTTACGATTGTCTCCTCGATGACCCTTTTGAACATAATTGGCCGAAACTTCCTGAGTTGCCAGGGGTAAATTATTCTATGGACGAGCAATGCCGCTTTGATTTTGGAGTGGGTTACAAAATGTGCACGGCGGTAGGTCTTCCTCGGTTTCTACAATGTAAAGCTGAATTATAGTTTTAATATCAAGATACACCAGCCCAAATCTGAGTTGGTTGTGACATGTATCTCCCTTCCTTTGTTCATATTTTCAGTGTAGGAACTGCAATTTTGGGAAAAAAGAGGAGAAAGGACTGAAATTTATGAGGACTTTCAGTTTGACCACATCCAGATAGTTGACAATGGCCAATTTCTACCCACAAACCCTGAATCTTAGTTCAGGGATAATTTCCCATTGTTTGCTTTCTTAGAAATAGAATAGAATACTTTATTGGCCAAGTGTAAATGGACACACAAGGAATTTGTCTTGGTGTAAATACTCTCAGTATACATACAGAAAAGGTACATTCGTTAAGGATCAAGAATCATAATGATAGTCATCAAATCATACTAGGAAACGGTCAATATAAATCGTAAGGATACAAGCAACAAAGTTACAGTCCTACATCACAAGTGGGAGGGGATAAGTGATAAGGAGTGATGAGAAGATGAGAAGCTTATGACCCACTTACAAGTGTGTTCAAGTACCGCTAGTTGGTTTAATTTACTTAGAAGAGTGTCTGGAATGATGGTATTGAATGCTGAACTGAAGTCTACAAAGACGACCCTTGCGTAGGTATTTGGAGATTCAAGGTGTTGTAGGATGTAATGCAGAGCCATGTTAACAGCATCATCTGTCGATCTATTTGCTCGGTATGCAAACTGCATGGGATCTAACAGCGGATCCGTGATGGTTTTCAGGTGGGACAGCACAAGCCTTTCAAAGATTTTCATAACTACAGATGTTAGAGCAACTGGTCTGTAGTCATTCAGTTCCTTGATGGAGGGCTTCTTTGGCACTGGGATGATGGTAGACCGTTTGAAGCAGGAAGGAACATAGATAGTCCTCAACTTATAGCTATAATGGTGCCTGGCCATTAGGGTCATTAAGTGAATCATCAGACGACTGACCTTTTTACAACCTGTCAGGTGTAGCTCCATTCAAAATCCAAGAAAGAAAACCTTAGACTCCATTTTTATAGAGAAAAGGACTTTTACTGAATATGAAGTGGTAGCAACAGAAGAAATACAAGATTGAAGCAAAAGGTGTGGAAATTACATGTAGAAAGTTATCCCATGTCCCCACCCCCAACAATTCAAACTGGACATCCAATCTAACACATCTGGTATGCCAAGATGGTTGACCTTGGCCTAGAAAAGATAAGTGGCTGCATTTGCGCAGTAAGCAAATGAGCACCCCAACTTTTACAATTCACACAACTTCAACCTCCAGCACCCTTCTCCCCATGAGGTCCAATTATTCCTCCCCGCCCCGTTTCTATGGCAGCCGGAAAGAGTCAGTAACTTTTGGGAGGGAGAGGGGTCTGTCATAACTTTGAACAATCAATAAATGACCTGTCATAAGTCAAGGACCAGCTGTATACACTGCCTCATCCAAATATTTAAAGATATCTATGGTATTTATCTTGTTTCAGTTTCGAACATTTGATCCATGTAAACAGATGTGGTGCAGTCATCCAGACAACCCTTATTTCTGCAAGACTAAGAAGGGCCCTCCCCTTGATGGGACAGAATGTGCGCCTAGTAAAGTAAGTGGAGATGCATTTTCAGGTTGAAAACAATGCAAATATTTCAAGGGGAACTAGGAGATGGTGAATTCTAGTCCTGCCTTAGGCATGAAAGCCAGCTGGGTGACTCTGAGCCAATCACCAGGGGACAATGAGTTCTAGTCCTGCCTTAAGCATGAAAGGTGACTGAGTGACTTTGGGCCAATCACCAGGGGACAGTGAGTCCTGCCTTAGGTTTGAAAGCCAGCTAGGTGACTCTGGGCCAATCACCAGGGGACAATATGTTCTAGTCCTGCCTTAAGCATGAAAGCTGACTGTGGGCCAATCACCAGGGATGGCGAGTTCTAGTCCTGCCTTAAGCATAAAAGGTGACTGAGTGACTTTAGGCCAATCACCAGGGGACAGTGAGTTCTAGTCCTGCCTTAGGTATGAAAGCCAGTTGGGTGACTCTGGGCCAATCACCAGGGGACAATATGTTCTAGTCCTGCCTTAAGCATGAAAGCTGACTGTGGGCCAATCACCAGGGATGGTGAATTCTAGTCCTGCCTTAAGCATAAAAGGTGACTGAGTGACTTTAGGCCAATCACCAGGGGACAATGAGTTCTAGTCCTGCCTTAGGTGTGAAAGCCAGCTAGGTAACTCTGGGCCAATCACCAGGGGACAATATGTTCTAGTCCTGCCTTAAGCATGAAAGCTGACTGTGGGCCAATCACCAGGGATGGTGAGTTCTAGTCCTGCCTTAAGCATGAAAGGTGACTGAGTGACTTTAGGCCAATCACCAGGGGACAGTGATTTCTAGTCCTGCCTTAGGTGTGAAAGCCAGTTGGGTGACTCTGGGCCAATCACCAGGGGACAATATGTTCTAGTCCTGCCTTAAGCATGAAAGCTGACTGTGGGCCAATCACCAGGGATGGTGAATTCTAGTCCTGCCTTAAGCATAAAAGGTGACTGAGTGACTTTAGGCCAATCACCAGGGGACAATGAGTTCTAGTCCTGCCTTAGGTGTGAAAGCCAGCTAGGTAACTCTGGGCCAATCACCAGGGGACAATATGTTCTAGTCCTGCCTTAAGCATGAAAGCTGACTGTGGGCCAATCACCAGGGATGGTGAGTTCTAGTCCTGCCTTAAGCATGAAAGGTAACTGAGTGACTTTGGGCCAATCACCAGGGGACAGTGATTTCTAGTCCTGCCTTAGGTGTGAAAGCCAGCTGGGTGACTCTGGGCCAATCACCAGGGGACAATAAGTTCTAGTCCCGCCTTAAGCATGAAAGCTGACTGTGGGCCAATCACCAGGGATGGTGAATTCTAGTCCTGCCTTAGGCATGAAAGCCAGCTGGGTGACTCTGAGCCAATCACCAGGGGACAATGAGTTCTAGTCCTGCCTTAAGCATGAAAGGTGACTGAGTGACTTTGGGCCAATCACCAGGGGACAATGAGTTCTAGTCCTGCCTTAGATATGAAAGCCAGCTGGGTGACTCTGGGCCGATTACCAGGGGACAATAAGTTCTAGTCCTGCCTTAAGCATGAAAGCTAACTGTGGGCTAATCACCAGGGACGGTGAGTTCTAGTCCTGCCTTAAGCATGAAAGGTGACTGAGTGACTTTGGGCCAATCACCAGGGGACCGTGAGTTCTAGTCCTGCCTTAGGTGTGAAAGCCAGCTAGGTGACTCTGGGCCAATCACCAGGGGACAATATGTTCTAGTCCTGCCTTAAGCATGAAAGCTGACTGTGGGCCAATCACCAGGGATGGTGAATTCTAGTCCTGCCTTAGACATGAAAACCAGCTGGGTGACTCTGGGCCAATCCCTCTCTCTCAGCCTACCTTGTCTCACAGGATTGTGGTTGTGGAGAAGTAGGAGGACATGTTTTGAGTTGTTTTTTAAAAAATAATAAAGGCAGGATATAAGATAAGTAAATAATGACTTGTGGGCTTCAGTTATAATGATAGATAAGAGTGAAGCAATGTAGAGTGTTGCTCTTTGGTGCCCTTCCTTTAACAATGAATGTCCCATTTCAAGTTCTCCCCTTCTCCAGTCTTCTATCTCTCTTCTGCAACAATAGGACCATGTTTTACCACCAAGCACAAGTGGTCCTCAGTGGTTTGGTTAAAGTCCCTTGAAAGCTTCTCCCTTGCCCAATATTTTGACAGTGTTAAATAATGAAACTTTACAAACCATTTATATAATGAGACACCATTGCCCATCTTCTTCCTCTCACTTAAGATTCCATCCAGTTGTTGGATTGCTTTTCCATAAGTCTCCTCTTACAGAAGATAGTTCTGCCATTGGAACTTTGAATCTGCTTCATAATTATCCACTGTGACTTCAAATGGTCATTAAGTGAGCAGTCCTAACTCCAGGACTAACCTCTACTAAATTTTCCACGGAAAACTCGCTTGCCATATGTTCCAGGAGCAGGAAAAAAAAAAAAAAAACAAATCTCAATGTTTCCGAGGTGAAATCAAAGACATTTTTTTCCCCCTGACGTTCGCCTCCCAGGGAAGGTACCATTAGGAAGCAGGACCTCCTTAAAAGTTTCATTTCTCTTTGGAAACGGAGTGTCTGTTCTTCTTTTCTCTCTCAGTGGTGCTATAAAGGTCACTGCATGTGGAAGAACACAAACGAGTTGAAACAAGATGGCGGCTGGGGAACTTGGACAAAGTTTGGCTCCTGCTCCAGGTCCTGCGGAACGGGCGTTCGCTTCCGGACACGAAAATGCAACAATCCCATGTAAATCGGTGCAGCGTTTTCTGACATCTTTGCAGTTACAGATTTTGTTAAAAAAAATTGCATATAGACTGTCACTTGATTCATATATGTATATCTATACCTATAAAGGTACCCACATCTTCCCCACATCTAGTTGTGTCCGATGCTACAGGGTGGTGCCCATCTCCATTTCTTACCTGAGGGAATCAGCGGTCTCTGAAGATGGGATATCAAGCAATAAATATAAATAACTAAATTGAAAGACGTTGGTGTTGAAATACCCATGTTTTCCCAAAAATAAGACCCTGTCCTACATTTTTTTTGGCACCGAAAAAGGCACCAGGTCTTATTTTTTGGTGGGATGACATCCACTGACTCACCTCACTTGTGTGTATCACCTCTGGCCTCCTTTTTTGCTGTCAGAAGCCTTCAGGAACTGCTTCTAAGGCTGGCAAGGCTTTCCTGAAGGCCTCTGAAGCCGATAACAAAGCTCCGGATCGATTGGGCCAGCAAGGCAGGTGTCGGGATGTGCGAGGCCTGGTTGCAGCTGTCCAAAGCTAAATTTTTACTTAATTAGGGCTTATTTGGGGGGTAGGGCTTATATTGGGCTCACATGTAAAAATCAAGCTAGGACTTACTTTCGGGGTAGGTCGCAGTTTCGGGGAAACACAATACTATATTATTAAATTCTGAACTAATACCATTGAAATGTTGAGCTCCGTTTGATCTCGCCTGCTCAGATTGATAGGAATCCCGTTTGCCAGAAAAATAGCATTGGTGTTTTGGTACGGAAGAGTGAGGAATCACAGTTAAATCCCGATTAAACTGATTTTGTTCCTATTTTTTTTGCCTTCCAGGCCAATTAATGGGGGTCAAGACTGTGCCGGTATCAACTTTGAGTATCAGTTGTGCAACCTGGATGAATGCCCAAAGCTTTACGAAGATTTCCGAGCCCAGCAGTGTCAGCAACGCAATTCCCATTTCGAATATCAGAACAGCAAACACCATTGGCTTCCATATGAGCACCCAGATGGTAAGCAGTGATTTCTCTCTGTTTCTGTTCTTCTGTGGAAAAATGGTTTAAATGTCACGAAGGCAGGGAATGTGGTACACTTGCTGACATATTATTGACTTCTTCCCAACAATTTGTCCTTTTCAAAATATCAGAAAACTGATTTTAAAGTGAATTATTTCATGAATGGTAACCATAACCAGGTTTTGTGCAATAGCCAGCAACCAGGTAAATATCATTACAAAACATTCCTTAATATTTGTAAGAAAGATTAACTCAGGTGAGTTCAATATGTCTTTTATTCAACAACAGTAGCTTTAGCAAGTAAATTTGGCTGTTCGTTGAAAACTCTGGTCTTATTTAGTCAAGAGAGAGAATAGAAAAAGAGTCAGAACATAAAGAGAAAGAAAAAGTAGAAGTCCAATAAAATTAAGTATAGAAAGAAACAAAAATGTGCAGAAAATGAATGAATGAATTTCTAACGTTTTTTAGTGCAGATATCAATAAAACTTGAGTTCAATTCTTGGTCTACAGGTACAATGTAGCCTCTATTTAAAAAAATAATCTATATATACTACTAATATTCAAATCCATATGATTTCTATTATTTTTCTGTTTTGTGTCAAAAGTTCAAAATTGCTACCGGTATTAAATGTAATCAGTTTTCTCTATCCAGAGCTTCGCCATCCCAGCTGTCTCCATCAGCCTTACCAAGTATCTTTTTTAGTAATTTTATGGGAGGGAGGGAGGAAGGGAAAGAAGGAAGGAAGGAAGGAAGGAAGGAAGGAAGAAAGAAAGAAAGAAAGAAAGAAAGAAAGAAAGAAAGAAAGAAAGAAAGAAAGAAAGAAAGAAAGAAAGAAAGAAAGAAAGAAAGAAAGATGAGAAGGAGGAAGGGAAAGGGAAGGAAGGAAAGGAAGGAATAAGAGAGGGGGAAAGGGAAAGGAAGGAAGGAAGAAAGACGAGAGGGAGGAAGGGAAAGGGAAGGAAGGAGGGAGGGAGGGTGTGGGAAGGAGGGAGGAAAGGAAGGAATAAAAGGGGGGAAGGGAAGGGAAAGAGAGAGGGAGGAAGGAGGGGGATGGGAAGAAGGGAGAGAGACGAAGGGAAAATTCTGGTATTATTTCAAGGCAACCACATTTCACACAAACCAGAGCAACCTTTTTCTCACAATGAATGTTCAATTTCAAAATTTCTTCCTATGAAAGTTAGGAATATTCTAAAAATGGAGAAGTAGGGAATAGATAGCCAGATATGTGCTCATGCATTCATTCAGTGTCCATTCTAAACTTATAGCCAACGCCACATCTCATAGCAAAAGTGAAAATTGTTCCCAGCCTAAAAGTCACCAAAGCGTTGCTATATTCCCTCCCGCTCTCTGTAGCCTCCAAGAGATGCCAACTTTACTGCCAGTCCAAAGAGACAGGTGACATTGCTTACATGAAACAACTGACCCACGATGGCACTCGCTGTTCCTACAAAGACCCCTTCAGTATATGCGTCCGCGGAGAATGTGTGGTAAGTGATTGTCATTCTGTAAACTTTTGGTTGCTCCAACTTGATCCAGGAAAAACACACAAAAACTCTTTAAGATGTGTGTAGAAGATATTCACTTAACATGGACATTTTAGAAACATAAGGGCAAAACGTTTCTTTACCAAAAGCTAAAATGGCCAGGACAAAAATAGAAATGAGATACAGGTAATCCTTGACTTACAGCCATTCGTTTAGTGACCATTTGAAAAACCTACAGTATTGGATCACCCACAACTTCTAAAGGCCAATAGTAGTAAAATGAATCTAACGAATCCTTCTTGATCCAGATTTTAGGCTAAGATAATGAATAGCATCAAGAACTACGTATTTCCATGTGATGGTGCAGTAGCTAGAATGTAGTATTGTAGGCTTACTCTGACCTTTGATCCTGGCCTAGGTTGACTCATCCTTCCATCCTTTCAAGGTCAGTTGTGATGACCCGGGGCACAGCACAGAGTTAACGCAAACAGCTGGCAGTTCAAACTGCTCTTTTATTGCTCCAAATTTCCCCAAACACTTCCACTTCTGGCTGCAATTAGTCCAGCCCAGCGTTGTCTGCAGAGCAATAAATCCAGCAGGGCAAATCAAGGAGTTCAGGAAGCAAAACATCCAGGTAATTAGTCCAGAATGCCAGAAAGAATGCAAGGACTCTTGGAAAGCTCAAACATCGGCACTCAACACTTCAGGAACTCAGCGTTTTGTTCCCGACAAATGCCCCTCTCCACAGCATCTCCTTAAGTTTCCCCAGGTGTGTCTTGTGAAGAGGAACGAGCCCAGGGGTGGGATTCTACCAGTTCGCACCTATTCTCTAGAACCAGTTGTTAACATTCTAAGCAGTTCGGAGAACCGGTTGTTAGAAGAAATTACTGGCCTAATCCTGTAAGGAAGGCAGGAAGGAAACATTCTGGTGTTGCTTACAGAAACTGCCTCTCCGTTAATCCTTATTACATTCTTGGCAGGACTAGACTTCTTGTCTCTGGAATGTCGCTGGAGTTTTTTTTCCCCCAAATTTGCTGGTACTTTGCTTGTGTGGAATGACCATTTAAAGTTACAATGGCACTGAAAAAAGTGACTTATGACCATTTTTCACACTTACGACTGTTGCAGCATCCCCACAGTCACGAGAGGCCAGGCGAGGAGATGCGTGCTTCGATGTGAGTGATATTGAGTTGGCCATGCCCAGCCAGTCTCATGACCACCAAGCCATGCCCACCAACTAAGCCATGGCCACAGATCCGGTTGTTAAAAAATTTGAATCCCACCCCTGGATGGGGCGCTCTCCTCCCGAGTAACCTGCTCAGTCTGTGGTGTTTACGCCTTTCCTCCACTCTCTGTCCTCTCGGATCAGGAGGGGGTGATCCTTACTCTTTGCCTGAGCTCTGTCTCTCATGTTCATCCTGCCCCTGTTCCTCCCTGTCTACAAGCTGCCCTAATCCTGAAAGGTCCTGGCCTTCCCCATTTTCTTCCAAAGACAATGAAGCTGGCCCCTCAATCTTTGTCGGCTCAGGTTCCAGCTTGTCTTCCTCCACACATTCAGGCTCTGACAGGGGCATGTCATCAGTACAATGAGGACCCAGATTGTTGGGGGCAATATGTGAAGCAGTATGTAAGCCTAAGGGCTATTGATATTGCTAAATTTTCCACCACCTCTTCCCGCTTCTCTCAGTTCTGCTGATCTGCTTCTCTCGGCAGAAAGTTGGTTGCAACAAAGAGATTGGATCCAACAAAGCTGAAGACAAGTGTGGAGTATGTGGAGGAGATAACTCACATTGCCGGACAGTGAAAGGGGTCTTTACTAGAACCCCCAAGAAATCTGGTAAGGATAACCCATCTTCCTAACTTTGTGTTTATTATTAGTTTCTAAGTTGCATTTTAATGATTCAAAATGGCAGAAAGAAAAGTTAAGTTTGATCTAGGATACTGTAGGAGAAGGAATAGAACACAGGTGTCAAACTCATGATGTCACATGGCTGTCACATGATGTATGTATTGTGACATTTTTTTCCCCTTCGTGGAGCTGGGGTGGGTGTGGCCTGCACATCCGGCCTGTGGGCTACCAATTTGAGTAGAAGAAACTGGGGGTGGAGTTAAAAGAGGGATCAGCCTAGAATCTTTATGTAGTCAGAAGCAAACTAAAATCCATCCTCTCTTGAATTCCATTGATCCTTATCTAACACCAAACAGGGGGTCACTATTAGTTAAAAAGATTCCTCTGTATACATGTAAAGCAGTAAATCAGTTTAATTGGACCTTCATGTGTGGACCTGATCTTCCTTTCACACCTGACAGATACCATAGGAATATTGTCTAGAGTTTATTTATTAATCAATGTTCTTTCCAAGAATAGACTTGCAAGAAGTATAGCTAGTAGACCAATTCCTTGCAATCTGTCTGGATAAGGAGAGGACAGGAGATTGCCCACATATGCTCCGGACAGCTGCTCCCTATAAGGAAACTATAGACAGTGGTTTTCCATGTGTTTGAGTGCCAGAAGATTACAGGATTAGCCATTTTGCTTGCAACTACAATGTAGAGTTTTAAAGGAGGCAAGAGTTAGAGAGACTGTGAGTCCATATTACAGTTTGGGTAGACAACATGGATCCAACATTCATGTTGTGTATTTGTTTTCCAACCCACTCAAGATCGTGTACATTAAGATCCCACAAAGTTATCCAATGAGCTATGACTGACAATAGGCTACATCAGTGTTTTTTCAAACTTAAGAACATTATGATGCATGGACGTCAACTCTGGCTAGAGCATTCTGGGAGTTGAAGTTCACACATTTTAAAGTTGCCAAGTTTGAAAATCACTGATCTAGAACTTAGATCTCCCTAGTGTCAGTCCAGTATCTTAGCCATGATGCTACAGTGGCAATTGATACTTTTAGCTCATATTATTCTTAAATAACTTCATTTGAGATAAAACAATGGGAAAATAAAAACCAAGATTTCCAATTGGTCACAGAAAGATGTAGAAGTAGAAGCAAATTTTGTGAGGTTTTCATATTTATTTGAATTCATCATGGTTGTACAATTATCCACAGATCAAGCTAAACAGACACAATTTTAATGCAAAAAATGTTTTGTTCATACTTTGTGATTGAGGATTATACTATATATTGAGGATTATACTATATATTGAAGATCTGTAACCATTATTTGTATATTCCTGGTAAACTTTTGTCTTAGTCATTAAATTATTTTATTTTATTGTTTTGAAAAATCCTCAAAAAAAGTCTAACTTCTTCCAACAGGGAAACAATTAAGCAAGAGGTGTCAAAATGATCTCAAGTATCTGGAAAATGAAATCTGCAAGTATCCACTTGATTTTTCCATAGTCTTAACTTTCATTGACTGTGTTGTAAAAGAATTGCTCCAATGTGGACAAAAATACTTATTTGGAGTGCAAATAATATAGTTGATCACAAAGCTCATAACAAGACATAGTCAATGAAAACTGAAGACTTTGGTGACCTGATCATTAATAAAAATCATTCTGTTTAAGGGAAGACAAGAGGTGCATTTACGTTGCCTAAAGGAGCACGTGCTGTTTCTGTTTCTGAAACCAGAGTATCAAAAAATATCCTGGGTGAGTTTTGTCCCATTACAGGATGATGGTCATCCATAGCTGGTCTTAATCCCCCCCTCATTGCTTCCTTCCTCATTGCTGGCGGACACTTACAAGAACTACAAAAAAGGAGACAAATCCTTTATGCTTTCAATAGTCATTTCTCCCGAGAGAAAGTTCGATAATTAGGATTCTTCATTAGAGTTTCTGTGATTCATACCGTTGGAAGAAAGTCCTGTGGAATTAGGTGGAATTAAAAGGGGATTAAGCCTAGAATCTTCACATAGCCACATGTGAATTAAGTCCAACTGTCATGCACCATCAGAGAAATCAGGAGATCCAGTCAATGTAAATGTATATAAAGATTTATTGTAAGCTTAAGCTCTCTACAAGAATCTGAACTACTAACGTTCAAGGGAAATCAGTGGGAGTTAAGAACAGAAGGAATTCAAGCTGGGCACGAAGGGACTCAGAGCTCATGACACGTTTGACCTCTCCCTCATTCTCAGCCAGGTCATCTACATCAACCGCCCTTGAATTCTGTTGACTCTTATCTAACTCCAAGCAGCATCTAAATATTAGTTGAAGATTTCCCATGGATCAGACGTGGTTTGATGCATAACCTGGCTAGGATGTGTGTTACCTTGCAACAATACACATGGGTTTTGAAAGAATATCTCCATGGTGAGGTTTTCGTCCATGAAATATAGGAAGCATAAATGCTTTGTCTAAATCAGGGGTCCCCAACCTTGGCAACTTTAAGACTTGTGGACTTCAACTCCCAGAATTCCTCAGCCAGCTTTGAGGAATTCTGGGAGTTGAAGTCCACAAGTCTTAAAGTTGCCAAGGCTGGAGACCCCTGATCTAAATAATCTCAATGTTATGCTCTTCAGAGAGCATAACACAGTAAGTGTCTTGCAGGAACCTTTGCTTGTCTTTTCCTTCTCCATGTAGAGTTGGGAAAGATAAGGCAGCCTAGGCCTCAAACTGCAGGTCTTTCTATCTTCTCATTTAATGGTCAAAGACCTATGGATGCACCCATTCTTCAATGGGATTGAAGATCTCTACTTGCAACTAACTAATGCTAGCCATTTTTTCTCTTTCTCCTTCTTCTTTTCTTCTTCCTCCTTCTCCTCCTCTTCCTTTCTTCTTCTCTGTCTCTCAATGTCTCCTTGCACATGCTAAAGGGTACCTTAAGATGTTTGACATCCCAGCGGGTGCTCGACATGTGACTGTCCAAGAAGATGAGGTTTCCCCTCACATTCTTGGTAAGTGCTTCTCTGCATAGTCATGGCCATCATGCCAACAGGGCTGATGCCAACGTCTTCTCGTTTTAGAAGCTGTGGGCATGGCTGCTTATGGATAGCTGAAGGCATGTCTCCAAAGGTTCGGGTGAATTCAGTATATATTTCAGAGCATATTAACTTCACAAGTAAATCCCCCACCAGTGCAAGCATTCACTTCAGTTATCAGCTGTAGTGTTTTCATCTTGTGCTCACAAGAGTTTCTGTCTAAGCTAGTTTCTATAACTCTTCGCTTCCATATTTGATTGGTGGATTCCTTATTCAGCTATTTATTTTGCTAGATTTATAATCTATCCACTAACAGAAGTTTTTTGGGGGAAATTGTTTAAAAACCCCTCCTTTTTTTAAAAAAAAAGTGTCACTCAAAGAAAAACAGAGCCAGTTTGGTCTTGGGCCATTCACCAGGAGCCTGTGAATTCTAGTCCCACTTTAGGCATTAAAGCTGGCTGGGTATCTTTGGGCCAATCACCAGGAGCCTGTGAATTCTAGTCCCACCTTAGGCATTAAAGCTGGCTGGGTATCTTTGGGCCAATCACCAGGAGCCTGTGAATTCTAGTCTCACTTTAGGCATTAAAGCTGGCTGGGTAACTTTGGGCCAATCAGCAGGAGACTGTGAATTCTAGTCTCACTTTAGGCATTAAAGCTGGCTGGGTAACTTTGGGCCAATCACCAGGAGCCTGTGAATTCTAGTCTCACCTTAGGCATTAAAACTGGCTGGGTAACTTTGGGCCAATCACCAGGAGACTGTGAATTCTAGTCTCACCTTAGGCACTAAAGCTGGCTGGGTGTCTTTGGACCAGTCACTCTCTCTTACCCCAACTCACCTCACAGGGCTGTTGTTATGGGGAAAGTAAGAGGAAGATGACATATGGGATATGTTCACCACCTTGAGTTATTTGTAAAATAATAATGGGGAGAAATAAGTAAGTAAATAAATAAAAATATGGAAACATTGAGAAGTTCTAGATTGTCCCCAAAACAAAAGACGTTTTTGGCATCAAGAAACGATATCGTGAAGATGAAATGTTTTGTCTTCACTGTGAAGAAAAAATAATTGCCCTCTTGCCTGGGAAGAGTTGACCACTCATTGCCTTTGTTCCTTTTAGCCATTAAGAACCAAGCAACTGGCCACTATATCCTAAACGGCAAAGGAGAAAGATCCATCTCTCGTTCCTTCATCGACTTTGGCTTAGAATGGGAATACCACATAGAAGATGGTATAGAAACCCTTCAGACAGATGGGCCTTTGCACGATGCCATTCTTGTTCTGGTAAGTCATGCTATGTTTGTGGTTTACTTTCCCTGTAGGCTTAAGAGAGTGTACTTTTCTGCGCCAAAGAACTGTATATTTCAGTACAAAGTCCTCAACTCTGTTGATGTTATTTTCAAAAGTCTGTCCCATTAAACGTTAATGGCAATTTTTTAAAAACAAGTTTTATTCCATTTTTCCAAAACAACATTAAAAAAGAGCTCTTTTCAGTGTACAACATAATTCCGAGTCACCACTTTTACCTGCGAATATGACATTGATTATATATTCATTTTTACATTCAACATCCTGTCTTGTCCATTTTTAACTTAATTCTATTATTACTTCTCCATTTCAACTTTTATATAAGAAAAGGAACGAACACATTAATTCTGTTAAGTGATATTACTTTCATTCTAAACATCATCTCAATTTATTTCAAATATATTTCTTAAACATTAACGTTTATTTTAAGCGTGGCCTTTTCCAAAGTACTCTTTTCTCATTTTACCTCTCAACTTTTACATAAGAAAAAGAACAAACAAATTAACCCTATTCATTAATATCACTTTCATTCTCAACATCTTCTCTGTTCATTTCAATGTATTTCAAATGTTTGTCTTAAGCATTAACGTTTCTTTTAAGCGTGGCCTTTTCCAAAGTACTCTTTTTTCATTTAAATCACTAATACTTCCCATATCTTCATACTTATTCCCTTTTCATTCTTTTATCTTGTCAAATTTGCAATTCCATCGCATATTCTTTTCGTAAAGTCTAAATTAATACAAGCTTTTTCACATAAAACAAAACATAAATTTCCCCTCCCCTTTTACTAGTTTGGGGGTGTCACCTCAGTGGTTTAAATATGTCTTAATTCCCTCGTTTGTAATTCCCAATTAAACATCTGTTTTACTTAGTTATAGTAATAATCATTCCCTAGAAAAATAAATTACTTTACATTGTACTTTTCAGTCAGATTCCCCAATGTATTTTCTCCCTTTACTTCCATAAAATTTTATTTATGATATCAAAGAGAGAGAGAGAGAGAGAGAGAGAGAGAAAGAAACACCTAATCCATTTTGCTATTCCTGGTCACTGATATTAATCTCATTTTTAAACCTCCTCAGGATTCATTTCAATCATTTCAATATATATAATAGACATTAACCTTTCTTATAACAATAAAAATAAGAACATACATTCATCTTCTAAAAAGGTATCAGTGCCCCTCTCTCCTCTCAATAGATTATATTCTATAATTTATATTTGCAAAGTAGGTTATTATTACCCCTCATATCAATGTGGAATCCCCTTTCTTAATTCATTAACCATTATCCCTATGTATTCTAGGTAAAGAAAATGTTTCTATATTTCTATATTTATATAATTCCTATATTTCTTTCTTTCTTGTTCCTGTTCTTCATCACCTTTCTTCCCTTTTGTTTTTCCAAGTCTTTTCTCCCTCTGATTTATATCCCTCTCTTTATATATATTTTCCTTCCCCCTTTTACTTTTCTGCTTTCCGATTGTTACAAGTATTCCCCATTTTAGTTACTTTTTTGAATCTCCCATTTTTAACCCCCCTTCTTTTTCCTCTTCTTTGTGGTGTTCTTTGTCTATTTAAGATGGCTTCTTCTTGAACTAACTCCTCCTTTTCTGACGGTTCTTCTTCATATTCTTCAATCGCCATTTCCATAGCTTTTAACTCAGAGGCAAGTGATTCACCTCTTGCATGTAGTAGCTCTTTCAAATTTTTAAGTTCCATTTTTAGATCCCACAGAGATATCATCGTTGTGCACTCTTATATCTTATAGTCATTAAAATCCACAAATCAGCTTCTCTTTTTCTTTTAACTTCTTCAAACTTTCTAGATTGACATCTATCATCTATTCCAGAACTGGGTTTATAGCAAAATCACCAATCAGTTCAACAATCAAAAACAATATTTTTTCTTTTATTCTAATTTAATTTTCACTTTTTAGGGTACTTGTTATATTGTTTCAATATTTCCTTTTCATTGTGATCAAATCAGATTCATAGAGAAATAGGAACTTTCCCTTTTTCAGTTTAAATTTTTGTCCACCAGATGGCACTCTCTGTTATACAATGTCCTCACTTTTCCCCCCTGTTTTATTGTTCAGGGCTTTCCAAGCCTCAGTATTCCAAACCAATCAATTTAAATATTTCCCCCTTCTTTTTAAAAGCTACTAAGTCCAGCTTTAAATTGTGCCTGTTTGTTGCCAATGTATTTTAATTCAATTTGTTTGGATATCATGTTCCGGCTTCTTCCTATCCTGGTTCGAAGCCTCACTCAGGTGTCAAAAATATTTTCATTTTTTTCCCTTTCCCTTTATATATCCGCCGCTTTCTTATTCTTTCATAAAAATTCTTAAAATATCCATCCTGATGTACCTTTTAATTAATTATTATCACTTCCCGTTCTCCAGGTGGTCTGAGTGATCGGGCCCTGGGCCTTCGACTGATGTTATGTAACGCCAGGTCCGTCATGAACAAAGCCCCTCTCATTCATGACCTGATCTTAGAGGGGGGGGCGGACCTGGTGGGTATCACCGAAACCTGGCTGGGCCCAGAGGGAGGTGTCCCTCTGGTCGATATGTGCCCGGCCGGGTTTCGGGCTTTTCATCAGCCGAGGACCCAGGGAAGGGGTGGAGGTGTTGCGTTAGTTATCAAGGAAGATCTATGTCCGAGGGAGTCCACTGTTTCTCAGAGGTCTGGATGTGAATCTCTTTTCGTGAAGTTTGGTTCCAAGGTTCAGAAGGGCTTGTTGATTGCTTACCTGGCTCCCTGCTATGCATCATCTGCCCTGCTTGAGCTTCTTGAGGTCATTGCCGGCATGGCGGTTGAGACCCCTAGGCTTATGGTCATGGGTGATTTCAAC
The DNA here is from genome assembly GCA_023653725.1 of Bungarus multicinctus. Classification (NCBI taxonomy): domain Eukaryota; kingdom Metazoa; phylum Chordata; class Lepidosauria; order Squamata; family Elapidae; genus Bungarus; species Bungarus multicinctus. The sequence goes on from CM042849.1 coordinate 8,132,285, forward strand.
CTTCCCTCTGCCGGCGGTGCCTCGGGTCCTGCTCAGGAGTTCATGGCTTCCATGACAGCCATGGGCCTAACCCAATTAATCCGGGACCCTACTCACATTGGGGGTCATATCCTAGACTTAGTTTTTGTCTCTGATCAGTGGCAGAGTGATCTGGGTGTAGGGAATATAGTCATAGAACCCCTGTCATGGTCAGACCACTCACTCCTAAAGCTTGACTTCCGTTCCACACCTCTTGACCGCAGGGAGGTGGGACCATTAAAATGGTACCGCCCCAGGCGCCTGATGGACCCTGAAAGGTTCCTGATGGAGCTTGGGCCACTCCCCGAAACTCACACACACAACTCGGTTGAAGACTTGGTTGCCGCCTGGAATTTGGCGGCTGCTAAAGCACTTGACCGGGTTGTGCCCTTGCGGCCTCTGACCCGGCGCCGCTCCCAAATAGCCCCTTGGTTCTCCGAGGAGCTGAGGGAGATGAAACGCCGGAAAAGACGCCTAGAGAGTAGTTGGAGATCCACCCACTCTGAATCCGACCGAACACTACTACGTGCTTATATTAAGACGTATTTAGTGGCGATAAGGATGGCGAGGAGAACTTACCTCTCCACCCTTATTGCATCCACAGAAAACCGCCCAGCTGCCTTGTTTAAGGTGACTCGCTCCCTCTTAAAAGTGGAGTCGCAGGATGACCCTTTGCAAGGTCGAGCTGAGGAATTTTCCATATTTCTCGAGGATAAAATCGCTCAGATTCGGAACGATTTGGACTCCGACTGGTCCTCTCCGGATGAGAGGGCGGGATCAGATATCGGTGAGGTCAACTGGGTTGAGTTTGACTCTGTTACCAAAGAACACGTTGACAGAATACTGGGGGGACTGAATGCTACCACTTGTTTATTAGACCCGTGTCCCTCCTGGCTGGTTCTAGCCACTCGGGAGGTAACACGAGGCTGGTTCCAAGGCATAATTAACGCTTCCTTGAGAGAGGGGTTTCTACCCACTGCTTTGAAAGAAGCGGTGGTTCGTCCCCTCCTCAAGAAACCGTCCTTGGACCCAGCATTACTATCTAATTATCGTCCTGTCTCCAACCTTCGCTTTATAGCGAAGGTTATAGAGACCATGGTGGCACGTCAGTTCCTGCAGTACCTGGATGAAACGAATTATCTTGACCCCCTCCAATCGGGCTTCAGGCCCGGGCACAGCACTGAGACGGCGCTGGTCGCGTTGATAGATGATCTCTGGAGGGCACGGGACAGAGGCCATTCCTCTGTTCTGGTCCTTCTCGATCTATCTGCGGCTTTTGATACTGTCGACTACAGTATCCTATTGCATCGGTTGGAGGGGCTAGGGATTGGAGGCACTGTGCTTCAATGGTTCTCCTCCTTCCTCTCCGACCGTTCGCAATTTGTATTGATGGGGGGACAGAGATCGACCCCGAGACCCCTACTCTGTGGGGTGCCTCAGGGGTCGGTGCTCTCTCCCCTGCTGTTCAACATTTATATGAAGCCGCTAGGTAAGATCATCCGTGGCTTTGGAGTGGAATTCCACCAGTACGCTGATGATACTCAGCTGTACATCTCCACTCCAGACCACCCCAACGAAGCCGTCGAAGTGATGACCCGGTGCTTGGAGGCCGTACGAAATTGGATGGGTCATAGCAGACTCCGTCTCAACCCGACCAAAACCGAGTGGCTGTGGTTTCTTGCTCCCAGATTCAGTCAGCTTATTCCATCGCTGACCATAGGGGGAGAGACACTTTCCCCTGTGGAAAGGGCACGCAATTTGGGTGTCCTCCTGGATGTGCGGCTGTCTTTGGAAGACCATATTGCAGCCGCCACCAGGAGTGCTTTTTATCAGATTCGTCTGATCTACCAATTGCGACCCTTCCTGGATCTGGGCGCACTTCGCACAGTCACCTCTGCTCTCGTCATCTCCCGTTTGGACTACTGTAATGCTCTCTACATGGGGCTCCCCTTGAAGACTCTCCGTAGGCTACAGTTAGTTCAGAATGCCGCCGCGCGGATGATCATGGGCGCCCCTCGGGACGCCCACATAACACCTCTTCTCCGCCGGCTACACTGGCTTCCTGTGGCCTTCCGGATTCGATTCAAGGTGGTACTAATAGTATTCAAAGTGCTCCATGGCTCGGGACCTGGATACTTACGGGATCGCCTTCTGCCACCAACAACTCCCGCCGCCCAGTACGCTCCCACAGAGTCGCCTTGCTCGGGGTCCCACCACTAAATCACTGCCGACTAGCAGCCCCGAGACTACGTGCTTTCTCTGTGGGAGCCCCATCCCTCTGGAATTGTCTCCCCTCGGAGATACGGGCCATGTCAGACATCCTTACCTTCCGGCGCGAAGTCAAGACCTTGTTGTTCAGGCAGGCCGGACTAGCCAATTGAATCATTCGGGTTAAATTTTAGATAATTTTTCTGTTGGGTGTTGTTCTTATCCATTTTAGATTTTTATTTATTTCATTTCCGTTATTTGTACTGTTTTCGTTGTTGAATGTACACCGCCCCGAGTCCCTTTTTGGGAGAGGGAGCGGTATAGAAGCACGAACAAATAAATAAATAAATAAATAAATTGTTGAGCCAAGTTGTCTCGGTTCTTATGTTTTCCACTTCTTTCTTCTCTCCTGCACAAATCTTAGTCCAGCTAAGTCCTCCTCTTCAGAGTGGCCATTTTAGACCACCGCTCAGTTGTCTTTGGGGGGAAAAAATTGCCGAGCCCAGGAAGGGGAGATGTGGTTCCCTACAACCTGACTGGTGGCTTCCCCTTACTCTGCCACCCCTCCGAGGCAGCTTCAGCCCCTAATCACAATGATCGGGGCTCTCCAACGAGAGATCACGGACCGAAGCTGCGGACAGTCGCAGTCCCCAGTCCGTCGATGAGGAGGGCTTAACCCGGAAACCAAAAGTTAATGGCCATTTTTGAAGAGGATGTGTCTCGGGCTTGACCTAATCTATTAAGGGTGTTCTGACTCATGCCCTTTTCCAACAAATCAAACACAATCCAAAGGGAACAGAAACCTTTTAATGCTTCTGCAAAACAATTAGCTGTGATAAGCACAAGCCTTGCCAAAGTGTGCAAGACTTGCCAAAAGATAACAAACAAGAAATAATTTGCAATACAAGAATCTTCAAATACAAACTCAGGATACTGGAATGTCCATGAGGCTGAAGTTTCAAAACGTCTTTGCCTTCTGCAAAGAACATTCGTTTCACAGCTGGCTTTTATCTTCTTTGAAGGAGGGGCCATTACCTTGCAGCCTTACTCCTGAGTTGCCTGTGCTGTTGTAGCTGTTCTTTCCGGTGAGCAATCCTGCACACATGCGCACTTGGCACAGGCTCCTCAGGAATCTCCTCATCGCTGCTGTCAGCCCCCACAATCTCTGAAGGGAGCAGTCCACTCCCTAATGGTCCTGGCCCCTCATCTGAGTCCTTGCTGTCCTCAGCCATCCGTACCTGCTGCCAGCTAACCACAACAAAGAGATACATTAAGATATATTGTGGCTTAATGGCTTAATGACACTGGAGATGGTATCAGCTCCAACAGTTCAAGCCCAAGCACTGCATGACGGGATGAGCTCCTGTGACTCACTTCTGTCTACCTAACAGTTCTGTGCAAGTAGATAAATAGGTACCACTTTGGTGGGAAAATGAGCTGTGCTCTGTGCAGGCAGTCAGATTCCTGATGCCTTTGAACCTTCCTGGTTATGACACTCACTTGCAAGACAGCTTCAGGAAGGGAAGAGGCCTTGGGTGATGCTGCAGGAAGAGCCACTGGTGTGAAGCCAGCTTGCCCTACTGTGGCAACCCTTGGGAAGTGCACAAGTGTTTCTTACAAGAAGGCTGGTAACTTGGCAAGCCAAGGTACTACTTTGCAATAGCATTGTGGTCTCCTAGATACTGTAAACAACACCATTTACTAATCATAATTGGTTCTAAATGGAAAAACGTCAGTCGCTGAACTTCTGAAAGTTCTTTCAACTCAATAAATCTTGCTGAAGAAGAATTTGCACAAATATAGTATGGAAAGAATTGGGGTTTTTTTGTGGGGGAGGATTTGAGACAATTGCTGAAGAGCCTAATAAGGTAGAGAAGGTTTTGTAATACTGATAGCTGTTTTTGTCATCTTGTCCTTTTACAGGTAATTCCTCAGGATAACAACACCCAATCCAGCCTGATTTACCGATACATAATTCATGAAGATTCTGTGCCCAATGTCAGCAGTAACAATGTCCTTCAAGAGGAACTGGACACCTTTGAGTGGGCTTTGAAGAGTTGGTCCCAGTGCTCCAAAGTCTGTGGAGGAGGCACGTTGCACTAATTGGGAAGAAAACAACAGGGGGCTGTCTATATTTTGTACCTAGAGATAGGTTGATAATCCATCCCCATCAGTGGTGGGCTTCAAATTTTTTAACAACTGGTTCTCTGTCTGGATAGGTGTGGCTGGTTGGTCATGTGACTGGGTGGGTGATGTCACTCATCACACCCAGTCCCGCCTCTCGGCCACTCCTCGCAAAGGAAGAGGTAGGATTCAGCCAATTGGAACAAGGGGTTTGGGCAAACTGGTCCAAATTTGCAGCAGCCCACCTCTGGATAGGTTGATAATCCATCGCTGTTCATAAATATGTTCTGTCCTATTATATTTTCTCTAATAAATCTTCTCAATGGTTGATTTTGAAAAATCCATTTTTAAAATGGGTTTCTGTAAAATGAACATTCCCTAAAATATTTTCTTGAGTACACCCAATTTTAATACGCATTTTAGTAAATATACATTCATCTGAAACATGCAAACAAATGTAAATTTTTAGGAAAAGAGATGGGATGAGTGTCAAATATTTTCCAAAGCACCAGAAGACAAGGCAAGAAACAATGGATGGAAACTAATCAAGGAGAGAAGCAATCTGACAGGAGAGTGGGGAATGGAAGGATTTATGTTCCTTGCAGACAGCTGATCATTTGCATCCTTCTAGAGAATCCTTGAGGCCACTTGGAGGACATGGATAAACTTCCAAGTGGCCTCGGTGACTCTCTAAAACGATGCAAAATGACCAGTTGTCTGCAAGGAGTATAAATCCTTCCATTCCCCTCCATCCAGTCAGAGCTGAAGAAGCTTCTAGGATGAGAAGCAAAACATCCTCAAAGAAAAAACAAGAAAAGGCACCTTTGGGGCATGAGTTGACTAGATTCCTGTGCATGGGCATAAGCAATAAATCACTTTCATTGGAACTTTACATGTGACCTTGATCTTTTACACCTGACAATGGCAGCATTTTTGTTCCCAGCCTTGGATAAATCATTAAGACAAAAGGTTTGCATTATCTTTAGCTAGGTTTTTCATTTAACCACAATAAGCCAGTGGTGCAGGCTACTTCTGCTGCCTGCAATTTGGCAGTTCAAACCTCATCAGTTTCAGGGTTGACTCAGACCACCATCCTTCCGAGGTGGGTAAAACGAGGACCTAGATTGTTGAGGGCAATATGCTGACTCTGTAAGCGGCTTAGAGAGGGCTGTAAAGCACTGTAAAGTGGTATATTCCACTCCTCTACTCGCAACAGAATACTCCATGCCTCCAGATTTGAAATTTTTGGCTTAGATAACTTAGAACTTCGGTCTGACCTAAGCATAGTACATAAAATTATCCATTATAATGTCCTACCCGTCAATGACTACTTCAACTTCAACCTCAACAATACACAAGCACTCAATAGATACAAACTCAGGGTAAACCGCACAAAACTCAGTTGCAGGAAATACGACTTCAGCAACAGAGTGACCAATGCCTGGAATACTCTACCTGACTCTGTGGTTTCTTCCCCTAATCCCAAACACTTTAATCTCAGACTGTCTACTGTTGACCTCACCTCATTCCTAAGAGGCCTGTAAGCCAGCGTGCTTACCGTCCCTGTCTTAATGTTGCCTTTTATTTGTATCTATTTCATGTATTAATAATCATGTTTATACTTATATATATTATCAAATGCATGCTTGACTAAATAAATAAATAACCCTAAGTGCTATTGCTATTGCTATTAACACGGATATTATCTGCACTCCCTCCAGGTTTCCAATATACCAAGTATGGCTGCCGCAGGAAAAGTGATAACAAAATGGTGCAACGCAACTTCTGTGATGCCAGTAAAAAACCTAAACCAATTCGTAGGATGTGCAACCTTCAGGAATGCACTCAGCCATTGTAAGCATCTGTTTGCTTCCCCATAATGTAATTCGTGCTGGCTGCTTGGGTGGAACAAAAGAACTTCCTCTTGCAAAACATAGCATCTCTCCTTAAGTAAACTAAATGTAGATTCGCTCATTGGCAGTCTTGTTTTTATATGTGTTGGCAAAGAAGAGGCAGTTTGGGGGGGTGGTTAAGGTGCTGGCCTAGGAACCAGGAAACTGGGAGTTCTAGTCCCACTTTAGTCATGAAAGCTGGTTGGGTGACTTTGGGCCAATCACCAGGGGACAATGAGTTCTAGTCCCACTTTAGTCATGAAAGCTGGTTGGATGACTTTGGGCCAATCACCAGGGGACTGGGAGTTCTAGTCCCACTTCAGGCATGAAAACTGGTTGGGTGACTTTGGGCCAATTACCAGGGGACTGTAAGTTCAATTCCCACCTTAGACATGAAAGCTGGTTGGGTGACTTTGGGCCAATCACCAGGGGACTGTAAGTTCTATTTCCGCCTTAGACATGAAAGCTGGTTGGGTGACTTTGGGCCAATCACAGTAAGTTCTAGCCCCACCTTAGGCATGGAAGCCGACTGGATGACGTTGGGTCAATTACTCTCTCTCAGCCCAACTCACCTCACAGGGTTGTTGTTGTGGAGAAAATAGGAGAAGGAAGAAGGAATATAGGAATGTTCACCACCATGAGTTCCTTATAAAGTCATAAAGGTGGAATAAAAATCCAGTAAATAGGTTAAAAAAAATGGGATGGGATGGGATGGGATGGGTGGGGTGGAGTGAAGTGAAGTGAAGTGGAGTAGAATAGAGTAGAATATAGAATATATGGAATGGAATGGAATAAAATAGAATAGAGGTAGAGTAGAGTAGAGTAGAGTAGAATATAGAATATATGGAATGGAATGGAATAGAATAGAATAGAAATAGAATGGAATGGAATGGAGTAGAGTAGAGTAGAGTAGAGTAGAGTAGAATAGAATAGAATAGAATATAGAATATATGGAATGGAATGGAATAGAATAGAATAGAATAGAATAGAATAGAATAAGCTTCCAACCTAGAAGTCTAAAGATTGGCCATAAAAATGGGATTCCAGCCTCATCTGTAATGTTATACCAGCCCTGGGCAAGCTATTCTGTGCTCCAAGGAACAACAGAGGAAAACTGTGCATCCTTTCTTTTAAAAACAAAAAGTGTTTCTCAGCTATACTGCGCATTGCAAGAGAATATCATGCAGAGTCATGTTCATTCAGAGTGAACAGGAGTCCCAGTAGGCAAAGAGAAAACATTGGCTTAGATTCCAGCATTGAGCTTTCACGACTCTGCCTTATTAAGGTGCTGATTCTTGGCAAATGGAAATAATTCAGTTCCCTTTATTTCATGTGGCATTGCAAAATGCATCAAATTCATTGAAAGAACATATAAAATGTGTATCAAAATATAAAACACCAGAGTGGTGAGTTGCAGGTAGTCCTCGACTTTACAACAGTTCATTCAGTGACCGTTTGAAGTTACGACGGCCCTGAAAAAAAGTGACTTATGACGGTTTTTAGCACTTACAACTGACGCAGCCTCCCCATGGATGCATGATCAAAATTCAGATGCTTAGCGACTGACTCATATTTATGATGGTTGCAGTGTCTCAGGGTCATAGGATCCCCTTGACCTTCCGACAAGCAAAGTCAATGGGGAAAGCCAGATTCACTTAATGACTGTTACTAATTTGATAACTGCAGTGATTGACAAGAGACATCGTAAAACGGGACAAAACTCATGCAACCAATTTCTCCCTTAGCGAGATAAATTTTGGGCTCAATTGGGGTCATATGTCGAGGACTACTTCTATGAAGAAGTCCGTTTGGGAAAATTTATTCTATGCCAGATAAATCAAATGGGTTGCAGCATTAATGTTTCATTTATGAGCTGTGGTGGCGCAGTGGTTAGAGTGCAGTACTGCAGGCTACGTCTGCTGACTGGTAGCTGCCAGCAGTTTGGCAGTTCGAATCCCACCAGGCTCAAGGTGGACTCAGCTTCCATCCTTCCCAGGTGGGTAAAATGAGGACCCAGATTGTTGGGGACCAGAGGCTGACTCTGTAAACCACTTAGAGAGGGCTGTAAAGCACTATAAAGCGGTATATAAGTATAAGTGCTATTGCTATCCCACAGATATTCTTCGGTCTGCAAGGATCATTTTGTCAGCGTTCCAGAAAATCTCAACTCCAACAAATAACTCCGAGACAGACATCTTCTCAAAGTTCTTTTATTAGAGTAGTAAACTGGCACATGTGGGATATCCAGAATCTGAAAGTTCCGGATTTCCCTTCAATAAGTAAAATATTACAAATCCACCCCCTGCACCCCTCATTGCATCACATGCCCCAATCACCATCCATCCCAACTTGAGACATCTCCTCACCCAGGTGCAGAAATAACATGACCTTGACTTAGAAGAAGAATGCTATTATGTCTAACCACATATACTCCAAGAACTTCCCCCCTCCCATTTTCCCAGGCTCAGCCTTGGTGGTGCAGGCTGTTAATCATCTAGCACTTAGCTCAATTGCCTGCAATTAGTGCAGATTCGAATCCCACCAGGCTCAAGGTTGACTCAGCCTTCCATCCTCTCAGGGTAGGTAAATTGAGGACCCAAGATTGTTTAGGGGCAATAAGCTGACTTTGTAAAAATGCCGCTTGGGGGGGCCAAAAAAGCCCTAGAAATAAGCAGGCATATGCAATGGAATGAAGGCTATTGCCGAGCACTTAGCATGGTGCTCCATAGACTGTAAGCCGCCCTGAGTCTCCGGAGAAGGGCGGCATATAAATGCAAATTAAAAAAAAAATGTGGCAGCATGAAAGCAACTGGTGCTAATATGGCTTCCAAAGCTGACAGGAGTCCCACCTTGAAAAAAACACGTGCTGAAAAATACAATAAACAAAACACAACAAGGGGTTAACATATTGTCATCAAGCCACTTGACCCCGTCTCCCCCTTCCAAGGGGACCCTTTGTCACATTTATGGATCATCAATGGTGCCTGTTCATCGGCTTCCATTTTTCAGCATTAAAAAAACAACATTCTCTCTGTTTTGCAGCTGGGTATCAGAAGAATGGGAGCACTGCACCAAAACCTGTGGGACGTCCGGTTATCAAATTCGAAGCGTACGTTGCGTCCAGCCGCTTCACGATGGTGCAAACCGCTCTGTCCATTTCAAGTACTGCAGTGGAGAACATCCGGAGAGTCGCAGGCCTTGTAATAGAACACCATGTCCGGCTCAGTGGAAAACAGGGCTGTGGAGTTCAGTAAGCATCTAAAGTCTTCTCGTTGCTGAAAATTAGCACAACCTGAGCTAAAGTCCAAGTTTCTGATACTGTCATGTCCCTGAAGATGAACAGCTGACAGGGAATGGGAGTGTGGATCCGTTGGCTGTGGAGGAGGCTGGGGAAGAGCAAAATCCAGCTGGGCAGAGCAGGGAAGAGATAGAACAAGGGAGAGGGAATTCAGAGGAAGACCCAGGCCCACCCCCTTTTCATCCTAGGGCATGCAGGGAGGAACAAAGAAGAGAGCAAAATGGGTTGCCTGGCTTATGGGGGAGGAAAGGGCCCTGATTCCCTTCATAAGCCACACCTGGGAAGGAAAGTTTATAAGAACTGAATGCTGACTGCAGCAGCTGCTGGGAGCAAACGTGACTTTATCCTGTGTTGTCGTTGCTTATCTATGTTCCTGGCGTGTTCCCAACCATGTGAGTTTTGCCGTGCCTGCATGTCTGGAATTCTTGCTCCTGCCTTGCCAAACTAATTACCTCAGTTTGGCCTGATTGGACTTAAAGTTACAGTTTGTGTTGACCATGTTTTGGACTTAATTCTCTGCAGTCAGGCTGTTCCTGGGAGAGTTTTTCTCCAGCCAGAAGGTAACCTGCATATTGGGGGCAAAGTTGGAGATAATAAAGGGACTCTAATTGATTATTTGACTGTGTTGCCTTTGTGCCATGCCCCGGGTCATCACAGATAGTTTTGAAAGGTTATTTTTTTTCTGTGACTGTAGATTTAACTCTAATAGTGACCAGGGCTAAGACAACACTCTTGATTACCGACCAAGATTTGATCTTGAGATCACTATCTAAGGATGGTTCCTGCCCTTACTATTGAGTTATATCCAGAAGGAACTAGCGTTCTTCTATTTAGGCTGTTAAAGGGTGCAATGGCTCAGTGGATAAAGATCAGCTGGGAAGCTGAGCGTCCGGGTTTGAGACCCGAACAATGTGTGACAGGGTAAGTTCCCATCCTTGCCTCAGCTCCTGCAGACCTAGCAGTTCGAAGGATTGCAAATGCAAGTAGATAAATAGGTACCACTTCAAGGGGAAGGTGTTCTGACCCAGCTCTCCAAACATAACCAACCTCTGAAGTTAACTTAAAAGATTCCTTTATTAGACGCGTCAGCAGCCCCAGCAAAAAGTTTCTCTCTCACCACAGGCTTATAAGTCTGTCCGTCTGGAAGATGAATAGTTCTCTGCCACATCTATTCATCTCCGCCCCCTGCCTTTTCTCCCCAGAGCTAGGATGGGCCTTCGCTAGCAGTGTTGACTCTTCTATCCCAAGGACCGGCCCATAGATTTCCCCTGCTCTCCTCTCCTCTGCCTTCTGAGCATTCGTACATCGGGCATTGGGACCAGCTGTTCCTCCTCTTCCTCATCAGCCACCTCAGGCAGTTGTTAATTTTTTTGCCGTTGTAAATCACACTTATAGTGCCATTGTAACTTTGAACAATCAGTAAAGGAATGGTTGTAAGTCTAGGACTACCTGTGTGCTAAATATGGTTTGAATAGAATAGAATAACAGAGTTGGAAGGGACCTTGGGGGTCTTCTAGTCCAACCCCCTGCCTAGGCAGGAAACCCTACACCACTTCAGACAAATGGTGATCCAACTTCCTTTTAAAAACTTCCAGTGTTGGAACACCCAGAACTTCTGGAGGCAACGTTGTTCCACTGATGAATTGTTCTAACTGTCAGGAAATTTCTCCTTAGTTCTAAGTTGCTTCTGTCCTTGATTAATTTCCACCCATTGCTTCTTATCCTGCCTTCAGGTGCTTTGGAGAGTAGCTTGACTCCCTCTTCTTTGGGGCAGCCCCTGAGATATTGGAACACGGCTATCATGTCACTCCCTAGTCCTTCTTTTCATTAAACTAGACATACCCTAGTCCAGCAACCGTTCTTTATATATTTTAGCCTCCAGTAAGTATACAAAACTCTTTGGCAAGTGCTTTCTATACATCCAAGCACGGAATTCTGATTGTGGATTTTTTTCCTGGGAAGGTTTCTGTCCATATTTCCATACTTTAACAAAAAATACCAATGCACCCATCGGTAGCATAACTCGAAGTTCACATGCAGAAATCTAGTTGTTTGTATAATCTTTGTTATATTTCTTGTAGTGCTCGGTCACCTGTGGTGAAGGGACAGAATCCAGGCAGGTGTCATGCCGCACAGGGGATCAGTGTGATGGAGAAAAGCCAGAATCCATGAGGGTTTGCAAACTTGCACCCTGTAATGGTAAGTAGTAGTAGTAATTTATGAATTGTGGGGTCTTTGGTGATGTCTGAGCTTGATTGTTTTCCTGCAGACAGATGTAAGCAAGCAGAGCCAATCATAAACAACAAAAGTCAGTAATTTTATTATCTGCTACCTATGTTACAAGAGACTCCCCGGACTGCTTGCCTTCTCCTGGGAATGACCAGAACGCTTCATGGATTTTGTGGCAGGTCAAGCTTACGCTGCTAGCGGCTGCACAAAGACTCTAAGCTAGGTCCTTGCTTGACCCCTCCTTCCAGCCTGGCTGGCAGTTCCCCAACAAGATGCTACCCAACTGGGTAACATCATCAGTGCTAGAAGGGAGTGGGGTTTACTATCTTATTATTAACTGACTAGCTCGATGCCTGTGCTTCGTTACGAAACTGTGTGGTCGGGCTTAGTTTTTGGGGAGGAAAATAAGGAAATAAAAATTCTGCTTCTGCCTACCACCCATCCATCAATATTCATCTGGCTAGCGTCCTGTCAGTGTGTAAGGGAGTTGAGGGCTGTTTGGAAACTGAAAGGGTATTTGCTGTATGAGCAAGGAGGAGACAGCAAGGAGCCTGGGCATGGCTTAGCTTAACTGTTCTGTACTACAGCTGCTTGGTGCTGTGAAACTAAAACTGAAACTGGTCTCCTCTGCTTGTGTTTTGCATTTGGAAGAGATTTCTTTTCAGATGGGGAGGGGGAGTAGAACTCCTTAGCATCAGAGCGTGTTAATAATAATAATATAGGAAATACTAATGCTCTGGTAGTCATTTCAAAAAATCCTTTCTTGGTGAGCACCTAGAAGCCAAGAGGAAGATATGTGCCAAATTTCAATTTTGTAGGCTTTATGGTTCTGGAGATTTTGTTATGATCCATGAGTGGTATTTCACTTTTATATATATACATTAAGTCTTATCACAGGATAAAAAAATGAAATAAAAATAAAAAAGTCCAGGATCTAATTTCAGGGTCAAAAGGAAATGCAATAACAAAATACACCAGTATTTTATAGATTGTAAAGAACCAACATTTGAATAGAATAGAATATAGAATAGAATAGAACAGAACAGAACTGAAAGGGTCCTTAGAGGTCTTCTAGTCCAACCCCTTGCTTAGGCAGGAAACCCTACTCCACTTCAGGCAAATCGTTGTTCAATCTCTTCTTAAAAACTTCCAGTATTGGAGCATTTACAACTTCTGGAAGCAAGTCATTCCACTGATCAATTGTTCTCACTGTCAGGAAAATTCTCCTTAGTTCTAGGTTGCATCTCTCCTTTCTCTTCTACTCCTATGGCTGGAAGATCATTAAAGAGAGATCGAAGCCAATTTCCTGACAGTAAGAATAATTAACTAGGGGAATGGCTTACCTCTGGAAGTGGCAGGTGCTCCATCCCTGGAGGATTTTAAGAAGAGATTGGGCAGCCAGAAGCGCAACAAAGAGGATAAGGGGACAGGAGGATAAAGTGTACAGTGAACAGTTGAAGGAACTGGATATGTCTAGTCTAATGAAGAAAAGGACTAATGTTAGAAGTTTTCCAATTTTTGAGGGGCTTTCCCAGAGAAAAGGTTGCCCAGCTTTTCTAGAAATCAGGTCAGTGGTGGGATTCAAATGGGTTTACCATCGGTTGGGTGGGCGTGGCTTAGTGGGCATGCTTTGAGTGCGCATGCATGCCTTGTGTGCGTGCACGGCAAATGCACACTTTGTGTGCACCCAGAGACTTTCCTACCGACCTTCTCCTGCATTCTTGCACTCTCCCTGTTGTCTTCAACAGCTGACTCATGGCAATCCGTTGTGCCGTGCGATGCAGCTGAGGTTGAAAAGCAAGAAATAAAGGTCAGTATGGGAGCCTGGGAGGGTAGAGGGCCCAGCAGCTGATCGTCAGAGCAAACTGGTTCGCTCCCAGATGATCTTTGGAGCTACCGGTTCAGGCGAACCGGGCTGAACTGTTGGAACCACACCCCTGAATCAGGTCAAAGTTGTATGGAAGTTGTCAGGCAGAAGATCAGTAAGAAAAACATCCTTGAACAAGTGCAGGTAGTCCTCGGCTTACAACCGTTCATTTAGTGACCGTTCAAAGTTACAACGACACTAAAAAAAGTGACTTTCTGTATGACCATTTTTCACACTTGATTGTTGCCACGTTGCCATGGTCACGTGACTTACCTTCAGATGCTTGACAACGGGCTCATATTTACGATGGGTTGCAGTGTCCCATGATCCCATGATCAGATCCGGATAATGTCAGGTTTCCAAGTTGTTGAAATCCATTTAAAAAGGAAAGAACAAAGTCCACCTTCCACGACAAATTCTTTTATTTAGGATAGCATCAAATTGGCAGAGTCCGCGGTAATTCCGGATCTGACACAACCCAGAATTACACCACATCATATTAAAAGGTAGAAACGACTCCCCAAAAGTCACATTCTCCAATAGAAGTAATTCAACTTTGCTTGATGTCATAAATCTCCACCTCAAGGGGCCTAACCACAGACAGCTTGTTTTCCCACGGGAAGAAGAATCACCTAGTCTAAACAACTCTCTCTATCTCCACTCCTCCCCTCTTAGGAATGTGGCAAGCCCGAAACCCTTCCCCCCCCATGACTGCCACAGAGAAAGTAAGAAAAAGAATATATACTAAGCCTAACTAAAATGGCTACATATATGTTAATTTCGGGCTTGACACATCTTTTGTGACCGACAAGTAAAGTCAATGGGGAAGTCAGATTTATTTAACAACCGTGTCACTAACTTAACAAATGCTTAAGGATTCACTTAACAACTGCGGCAAGAAAAACCCATAAAATGGGGGCAAAACTCACTGAAGAAATGTCTCACTTAGAAACATAAATTCTGGGCTCGATTGTGGCCGTAACTCGAGGCTTACCTGTATATGGCTTGCTTTTCGTTTTAGGAAGATTGTAAACACTGTGGCCACTAGAGGGCAGCAGAGCTTTACCCGTTTTGGGGACTCTGGGAATCCATAGAATGTTTGTGCTTCATTTCCAACGTCTTAGAGTAGAATAGAATAACTGAGTTGTGAAGGGACCATGGAGGTCTTCTAGTCCAACCCTCTGCTGAGGCAGGAAGTCAAATTATCAAGACTTCCAAAACGATCTTATTTTAACGAACTTCATTAGTGACACAAAGTATAGGAAGAATTTGCATCCATAAAAACAAAGCTAGCAGGATCCCGGGATTTTCTTTACATCCCTTTGAATCATAATGTTGAGGCTTTGGAAAGAGTGCACAGCAAAGCGATGAAGATGATTAGGGGACCGGAAGGTAAAACATACAAAAGAAGAGTTGCAGGAATTGGGTATGTCTAATTTAATGAAAAGAAGGAGGGATAGGATAGCAATCTTCCAATATTTGAGGGGCTGCCCCAAAGAAGAGGAGCAGAATAGGTCCACATATTTTTCAAAGTGCCAGAAAGCAAGACGAGAAGCAACTGATGGAAACTAATCAAGGAGAGAAGCAACCTAGAACTACGGAGAAATTTCCTGGCCGTGAGAACAATTAACCAGTGGAACTGCTTGCCTCTAGAAGTTGCAAATGCTCCAGCACTGGAAGTTTTTAAGAAGAGATTGGATAACCATTTGTCTGAAGTGGTGGAGGGTTTCTTGCCTGAGGAGGGGTGGGGTAGTTAGACTGTAGAGCAACCTTGGCAACTTTAAGACTTGGGGACTTCAACTCCCAGAATTCCTCAACCAGCTTTGTTGTGGGAGTTGAAGTCCCCAAGTCTTAAAGTTGCCAAGGTTGGAGGTCCGTGAGAAAATTTTGGTGGTCCGCAGAGAAATCTCTCCCCCAAAGCAATTAATCCAGGCTGCGCGGGAACAACAAGACTGCGCTGCCCACATGGCCCACCCAATCGCTGGCCCCCCACCCTTCAGCCGAGCGCAAACCTTACCTTGAGTAGAGCCACGTGAGCTGGAACTGGAAGGTAAGACTAATGGCAGGGGAGGGAAATCTGCCCTGGGGTGGCTTGCTGACGTCGGTGGGAAAGTCGATCCCATATTCCAGAACTGCAGGAGTCACAGGACTGGCCCTTTGGTCATCCTGGAGCAGTTCCTCCAGTCCGTGGCAGGCTGGTGCGCCTGGGTGGAGGAGCAGCTGCTCCCAGAGGACCAAAGGGCCAGTCCTGTGACTCCTGCAGCTCTGGAATATGGGACCGACTTTCCCACCGACGTCAGCAAGCCACCCTCAGTCAAAATTCATATTAATGATCCACGGGACATAAAATTATGAGCTTGGTGATCCCTGAGGTCCAAAAGGTTGGAGATCCCTGCTCTAGAGGGTCACCACTTAAGTTTGAGCCAGCAGTGTGCTGCAGTTCCTTAAAAAAAGCTAATGCAATCCTAGATTACATCAACAGAGATAGAGTATCAAGGTCATGTGAAGTGTTAGTACCACTTTATACCGCAGTAGTGAGGCCACATGTGGAATACAGCTCTGGTCACCAAGATCCAAAAAGAGTGCAGAGAAGAGAAACAAGGATTTGCTCTTCAATGATGAATGATGGAGGAAACTAGGAAGGTCTGGCCTAAAGAAAAGAAGAACTAGGGGTGGTAGGACAGTAGTCTTCCATACCTGAGGGGCTATTCAGGGGTGGGGTTTCTACCGGTTCTGTCCACCTCTGTAGAATTGGTAGCTCTGAAGAGTAGCAGACATAGAACCGGTTTTATGTCTGCTGATGTTTTTGCCCACCGGCCCACCCGGGCTCTTACCTGACCTTTATTTCCTGATTTTTTTTTCAACTTCAGCTGCCATGTGAAGCACAGCTGCAGTTTAAAAAGCAGGAAAAGAGGGCTTTTTGAAAGGCTGCTTCTCTGCATGCAGCATGCTGATGACGATTTACAGACACGCACACCAGCAGCGTGCAGGGAAGCACATTGTAAATCACCGAACCTCGTAAATGACCGAACTGGTAGTTAACCCTATCGGATCCCACCCCTGGGGCTATCCCAGAGAAGAAGGGATTATCCTATTCTCCAAAGCAGCAGAGAACAGTATAAGAAGCAACAGGTGGAATTTTTTTTTAAAAGAGAGACCCAACCTAGAATTAAGGAGAAATTTCCTGACTGTGAGAACAATGAATCAGTGGAATGGCTTGCCTCCAAAAGTTGTAGGTGCTTCATCACTGGAGGTTTTCAAAAAGAGGCTGGACAGCCATTTATACTCTTCTTCTTGAGTAGGGGTTAGAATAGAATAGAATAACAGAGTTGGAAGGGACCTTGGAGGTCTTCTAGTCCAGCCCCCTGCCTAGGCAGGAAACCCTACACCACTTCAGACAAATGGTTGTCCAATCTCTTCTTAAAAACTTCCAGTGTTGGAGCATTTACAACTTCTGGAGGCAAATTGTTCCAGTGATTAATTGTTCTGACTGTCAGGAAAATTCTCCTTAGTTCTAGGTTGCTTCTCTCCTTGATTAGTTTCCATCCATTGTTTCTTGTCCTGCCCTCAGGTGCTTTGGAGAATAACTTGACTCCCTCTTCTTTGGGGTTAGCCCCTCAGATATTGGAAGACTGCTATCCTGTCTCCCCTAGTCCTTGTTTTCATCAGGCTAGACGTACCCACTTCCTGCAACTATTCTTCCTATGTTTTAGCCTCCAATTCCCCATAACATCTTGGTTGCTCTTCTCTGCACTCTTTCTAGAGTCTCAACATCTTTTTTATATCATGGTGACCAAAACTGGATGCCGGATTCCAAGTGTGGCCTTATACAGTGGTACTAACACTTCACGTGATCTTGATTCTATCCCTCTGTCTATGCAGCCTAGAACTGTGTTGGCTTTTTCGGCAGCTGCTGCCCACGGCTGGCTCATATTTAAATGGTTGTCCACTAGGACTCCGAGATGCCTCTCACAGTTACTACTGTTGAGCAAGGCACCACCTATACCGTACCTGTGCGTTTTGTTTTTCTTGCCTAAATGTAGAACCTGATTCTTTTTCCACCCTTGAATTTCATTTTGTTAGATAGCGCTTTGCGGGTTGAGCTAGATGACCTCCAAGGTCCCTTCCGGCCCTGTTTTGTTTTTGTTTTTTATTTTCTTTTGCTTTGAAACCATCTTGCAGCCACCACTGTTCCAATTAACCTCATAGGCTGCAGTGAACTCCACAATAAATGCCTTTCTTGGGATGATTGAAAGCAAAGAAGGACAAGTAATAATGAAACTCTTTGAAAAACAAAGCCAAAACCAATCAATAAAACAGCAAGTAATGGAAGAGTTAGACAAGCACGTCAGATATTTAAAAGCCTGGGAGCAAACATTTTTAAAAGAGTTACTTAGAGAGAGGAGGACATCCCAGAAGATTTCCAACACAGAGTGAAAGGATGAGCAATTCCCATGAAAGCCTTCTCAAAGGTTTTGAGTAATGCTGAGGGTTTGAGGATATGAGGCAATTTTCAGAGAGAAAAAAATTAAGAAGGCCCAGTGGCCTTTGCAAAAAGACCAACCTGTATGAAGTGTATGATGTAGGATTCAACTTTGAGAGGGTCTCTTAAGTAGCCTGTGTAGAAATTGCTTTTCTTCCAAGAAACAAAGTGAGGTTCAGGTGCCAATTTACTTAATCCCCTCTAATCGTATTTATCCAAGCTGTAGCTCCTTGGAGATGCACTTCTAAAGCATTTGACATTTCAAACTGTTGCTACAACTTGAAAGAGAGTGCTAAGTTACTGTTTATAATTCTGTCCTCACCCATGTCCATAACTGAACTTCTCAATAATGCATAGGAAAAACACACAGGTGTCCCAGGACAGGCGAGAATTGTTTGAAGTCTACCACCCATTTCTAGAAATGAAAGAGAGAAAAACATGTCTGGATTTTGATAATGGAATAGGAATAGGAAGTAGAGTGGAATGGAATGGAATAGAATAGAAAATAGGATGGAATGGAATATAGAATGGAGTGAAATATAGAATGGAATATGGAATGGAATGGAATGGAATAGAATGGAATATAGAATGGAATATGGAATGGAATGGAATAGAACATAGAATAGAATAATATAGAGTTGAATAGAATATAGAATAGAATAGACCAAAATATAGAATAGAATAGAACAGAATAGAATATAGAATAGAACGGAATGGAATAGAATAGAATATATGGAATGGAATATGGAATAGAATGGAATAGAATATAGAATAGAATTATATAGAATAGAATACAGAATAGAATAGAATGGAATGGAATAGAATAGAATAGCTTCACTGGCCAAGTGTGATCGGATGCATAAGGAATTTGTCTCTGTGTTTTGTTGAGCAGTATCAAAATGAAAATAATTTATGCTTAAACCAAATGTCTCCATAGAACAGTTATGAGTGGTGGACTCTCCTTCACTGAAGTCGTTTAAACCAGGGCTGGAGGGCCACCTGTTGGCAATAATCTAATAGTGAATTCCAGCAGGGGGGGTTGATTAGATGTTTCCTAAGATCCTTCTAAACTTTACATTCTATGATTCTGCACGTAAGAATGGGTCCAGATCGACTCTCCTCATAGTTTGCAGCTTCTTTGGAAGTTGCTCCTTCTTCTACCTCACAACCCCATGTTTCTCAACCCCATCTTAACCCATGAAGGGCTTTTGTTTTCCAGATGAACCTTGCCAAGGAGACAAATCGATCTTCTGCCAGATGGAAGTGCTCGCTCGATACTGCTCCATCCCGGGCTATAAGAAGTTATGCTGTGAATCTTGCGGTAAACGTAGTGGCAATGTTCCCCTTCCTTTCTACAGCGAAGCAGCAGAAACTGAAGAGGCCTTCATCACCAGCCCCGCTGTCCTTCCAAAGGCTTCGGTCACTCCAAGTTCTTTAGTCCCTCCTCGCTCCGAGCGACAAAGCGTTTCGGGCAGAACGTCCTTGGCTGAAGACAACACTCAAGTCTTTCTCCCTCCGATCTACAAGAGGCTCCAAGCTGCTAATAATCCATCTCATCAGAGATTTCGGAATCAAGCCAGCAACAAGATGCCTGGACCAGCTGCATTGCACCGTAACCTTTCCACCAACAATGGTCTTCTTCTTAGTCACCGTTCCTCAACTTTGTTTGACACTGGGCCGGTGGTGACACACCATCCCAGTTCTGTGGACATTCATTCTTCTCCCAGAACCCCGAGGAGAAATGAAAAGCGAGCCGAAAGACAGCAACCCTTAAGATCCTCCACTATAGGGAGATGAAACATTAGGAATTTTAATTTTCAAGTGGGGAGAGCTCATGGAAGCGGAGAAGGTGGTCTCCTTGCTTTGTCCAAGACGCCGTGCAAAATCTTCCAACCCGAGACTCACGTAAGTCAACAACTGAAAAAAAAAAGAAAGAAAGAAAGAAAGAAAGAAAGAACTCAAAGTGCAGGTTCACTTTAACAGATGCTTCTAGCCGTGTCCTTCTTCCTCCGTGTCCAACTCTTTTCTCCAGATCTGGCTCTCTTGAATGTTCAGAAATCGTGAAATCAAGAAAGCCCGGTCAATTTCCATTGTTCAAAACAAGCAATCCAAAAAAAAAAAAAATCTATGTTGCTCATCAGGTGCTTATTATTATTGTTATTATGGTTAATTCAAGGGGATGGGATTGAATTTTGTTTCGGGGGTGAGGGAAGAAGCCATTGAAAGATACCAAAGTTTACACTTTTTAGGGAATGTTTCTGTTTTGTTTTATTGGACTGTACACCATTGACGTCCATCTGAATTGTATGACTAATTTATCTCTGCAAAAAAAAAATAATATGGAACGTATCGGCTGCCATGTACATAGTGTATATTATTGAGAGGGAAAAACAGAAAAAGCAGCATTTTTTTTTTCTAGCTTTTTCTTACCTACTTATTCATGGCATATCAGGGTCAGCCCTTATTTACATTCCATTAGCCCAAATCTGAAAAAGATGGATAGATGTGCACTCAAGCATTACCTTGAGAACCTGGGCATCTATGAAAGCATTTAAAAAAATAAAGAAATTCCCGAAGATCTCTTGTGCCACATCAAAACCATCCAACTGGCAATCTTTTTTCATGGGTGCCAAGATCAAGAGAAAGGGACGGTAATTTAGAAGCCTTAGAATTTGATAGGAAGGTTCAATGAGCTGCGGAAATTATGTCTGCAGCTCCTCGGTTCCTAGCAGATATTGTTACACTGAGAACGATTCGTGGAATTGTTCCCATTTGTAACTGTCGGAGGACATCTGGATTGTTAACTCTGAAGTGTGTTGTTTGGGAAATGAAATTCTCAGAAACCAGAGCAGGCAAGCTGGTGCCTTCCAGATATTTTGGACTGCAAACCCCTTTACTGATATAAATGTTTAAAGTTATTGGAAAGAGCAGTCTAAAACTACTGGAGGGAAAACATCTGAAGCAGTGGTCGCCAACTAATGGGCCAGGGACCATTGGTGAGCCGCGAGAAAATTTTGGTGGTCCGCAGAGAAAGGCCACCCCCCCCACACAAGCAATTAATCATGGCTGTGCAGGACCACAAGGCTGCACTGCCTACATGGCCTGCCCACCTGCTAGTCCCCACCCTTCGGCCGAGCGCAAATCTTACCTTGAGTAAAGCTGGAACTGGAAGTAAGACCAACGGCGGGGGAGGGAAATCCGGCCCGGGGTGGCTTGCTGATGTTGGTGGGAAAGTCGGGCCCATATTCCAGAGCTGCAGGAATTGCAGGACTGGCTCTTTGGTCATCTCCTCCAGTCCATGGCAGCCCGGTGCACCCGGGTGGAGGAGTAGCTACTCCAGGTTGACCAAAGGGCCAGTCCTGTGACTCCTGCAGCTCTGGAATATGGTAACCGATTTTCCCATCAATGTTAGCAAGCCACCGTCGGTCAAAATTCATATTAGTGGTCCGTGGGATTTAAAATGATGAGTTTGGTGGTCCCTGAGATCCAAAAGGTTGGTGACCCCCTGGTGTGTAGGGTATCCATTAGCACCATTTCCCCCATGGAAGTTGTGTGCAGGTAATCCTTGACTCACAACAGTTCATTTAGTGAGCATTCTAAGAGACAATGGCACTGGAAAAAATTGACTTAGGATTGGTTTTTTTTTTTCACACTTATAACCGTGGCGGCACCCGCGGGGTCACGCAATCAGAATTCTCAGACCCTTGGCAACTGACTCAGATTTATGACGGTTGCCGTGTCCCGGGGTCGCATGTTCCCCTTTTGCGACCTTCGGACAAACAAAGTCGATGGGGAAGCCAAATTCCACTTAATGACCGGGTGACTAACTTGGCAGCTGCGGAGATCCGCTTAACGTCTATGGCAGGAAAGGTGGTACAATGGGGCAAAACTCCCTTAACAGCTGCCTCGCTTAGCAACAGAAATCTGGGCCTCAACTACGGCCGTAAGTTGAGGAGTATCTATGATTGAAATCTACGGGCAAGTAAAGGAAATCAGTTCTCTGGGCCACCGAGGGAAAAAGACATCCAGAGAAACATCCAGTGTAAAAATACTTTATTGAAGCCAGGATTAGCATCAGGATTCTGATTTTGTCTGCCCCAACCCCTGACTGTTGGTTCCTTTAAGAGATTGAGTTCATGTGCCATCAGCAATGGACTTCAGTCCAGATGGCCCACTGGCTCCCAAGACTGGCCTGTGCAATCGGTTTTGCAAAAGACCATCAAGAGAAGAGAATTGAGTCCTCACTCACCTCCTTGTGTTATTTTGTACAAGAGGTCAAGTGTCCCAAAGGGGCAACTGGATTGTGATGCCCACCCCACCCGTCAGAATCTGAATCCGAGGAGGAAGACAAACAGCTGACAGGTAGTGGGAGAGTGGCTCCGTTGGCTGTGGAAGAAACTGGGGAAGGGCAAAGTCTGGCTGGGCAGAGCAGGGAAGAGGTAGAACAAGGGAGAGGAGGTTCAGAGGAAGACCCAGGCCCACCCCCCTCTTCATCCTAGGGCACGCAGGGAAGAACGGAGAAGAGAGCAACGTGGGTTGTATGGCTTACGAGGAAGGAAAGGGCCCTGATTCCCTGCACAAGGCACACCTGGGGATGGAGTTTAAAGGAGAGGCAGTTGGGAGGGGCGTTTGTCAGGAACAAACGCTGAATTCGTCTAATGTTGAGAACTGTGGCCTTCATTCCTGGCATTGCTTGTGACTTGGAATTACTGCCGTGCTTCTATGTGCTTATCTTGCCTTGCTGGAATTATTGGACTCATTATTTTGCCCTGCTGGATGGATCGATTGCAGTCATTCTGTTTACAGCATTTGGACTGCAGTATCTGCAGCCAGAGGCTGTTGCAGGTTTGTGGGAGAGTTTTTCTCCAGGCCGGAGAGTAAACGGCACGTTGGGGTCAAAGTTGGGTCCCATACAGGGACTCATACCTGTTCTCTGGCCATGTTGCCTTTGTGCCACGCCCCGGGTCATCACATGGACCTTCTGGCTTTTCTTGGAAGCCTTTTAACTTCGCATCCAAGAAGCTTCTTCAGCTCTTCTGCTAAAGAAGGATGAGAAGCGAAACGTCTTCAAAGAAAAAACCAGAAAGTCCAGTTGCCCTCTTGGGAAAAAAAAAGCACCTGGAGGACTGAGAATCTCTCTAAACCAGGGATGGCAAACCTTTTTGTTGTGGTGTGCCAAAAGTGCGCGTGCAATAGTGCGCGTGCCAGCACCCACAATGCAATGCGCTCCCATCCCCCCTGCGCATGGACGCACAACCCCTCACCCCCTTACCTGCACTACGCATGCGTGTGCCTCCCAGCTGATTTTCGGCCTGTTTGAGGTGGTTTTCACCCTCCTGGGGGCTCAAGGGAAGCCTTTGCAGCCTTTGGAGGCCGAAAAACGGGCCCTTTTCATCACTTCCGGTTTCAGAACTTCTGGTATTTCCAGAAGGCCCATTTTTCGGCCTCCAAAGGCTGCAGAGGCTTCCCTCGAGCCCCCAGGAGGACGAAAAAGGCCTCAAACAGTCTGAAAAATCAGCTGGGAGGTGCGTGCCTGCGCAGTGCAGGTAAGCTTGGCTGGGGCTTGCGTGCCCTCACAAACGGTTCTGAGTGCCACCCTTGGCATGCGTGCCATAGGTTCGCCATCACGGCTCTAGACAAAGAGGTCAATTCTAAACCAGGTCGGGCCAACTAAATCGCAGGAACTGGGAAGCTGCGGCTGAAAGAGAGCCCGAGAAGAACCACAGCATGGATGAACTGGAAGAAGCGGAGATAGAAATGGGTGGCCGGTTATGGAAGGACGCGAGTCACGTCTGCTGTGCAGAAAGAAAGAAGAGTTCATTAACTGAACAGTTGGTGGCCCTTAACTTACAAAAGTTCATTTAGGGACTGTGGGAACATTTCCAACTGAATCATAAATCAGGGTCTCAAGGTCATAATTGGGGTAGCATACAGATAGCCCTGAATTTTAACCATCATTCATTTAATGACCGTTCAAAGTTACAACGGCACTTGAAAAAGTGACTTACAACGTAAGTACGTTTTTCGTTACTTACAGCTGTCGCAGTATTCCCGCAATCATGTGGTCAAAATTTAGATGCTTGGCAACTAGCTTAACAGTTCAGTGTTCCAGCAACCCTCCATTCTAACCAATAACTCCGAGACAGATAACTTCTCAAAGGTTCCTTTTTATTTTGGATAGCAACTGGCACAACTGTGGAATCCTGAATCTGAAAGTTCCGGGCTTCCTTACAATAAGTAAAAAATACAAAATCCATCCCTTGCACCCATCGTCACATCACATGGCCCAATCACCACCCGTCCCAAGTTAAGACCTCCTCTCACTTATGCGCAACGCAACCTGACCTTGAATCAGAAAAAAAATGTTATTATGTCTAACTGGATCAACTCCAATAAATTCCCCCCTCCCACTTTCCCAGGCTCAAATGTGGCAGCATGGGAGCATCTGGTCTCAATAATGGCTTCCAAAGCTGACACTATCTTTATGTGGTGTGGTGTGGGGTCCTGGGGTTGTGTGATTCCCCTTTTGTGACCTTCCGACAAGCAAAGTCAATGGGGAAGCCGGATTCATTTAACAACCGTGTTGCTAACTTAACAACTGCAGTGATTCACTTAAGAACAGTGGCAAGAAAAGTGGTAAAATGGACCAAAATTAACCCTTAACAACTGTCTCGCTTAGCGACAGACATGTTGGGCTCCATTGTGGTCGTAAGTCGAGGACTACCTGTAAATAGCACCTGGTGATACAGAAACCTTACCGAAATGACATACAGGTCTGCTGAGACCGGTTGGCCAGGCTTAGAAAACTGCAGGATCTCCATAGGATGCCTTGAACCTCACAGGAGAAAAATGGGGTATAAGAGTCATCATCTTCTTTTAAAGACCCCATAATCCCTTGCGGGGTAGAGTCTTGGGCAACTGAATGGAGCTGAACGTTTCCTGGCCAGATGCCTTTCCTGTCGCCAATGAGGAGTTTTGTTCAGCAGATATAATCTCAAAGTGCCTAGAGAGAGAAACATCTGCCTGTACCTAGGATCGAACTCCCAACCTCCTGATTGTGAGGCGAGAGCTCCACCTCTAGGCTGCCGCATCACTCTATGGGAATGTAAGAATAAATAATGAAAAACCCCACAGTGAAAATGGATGACGTGCCTGCTGTCGCAAAAAATAAATAAATAAATGTTTCATTGCATCTGTAATGTCTCCAGAAGCAGAATTGGGAAAGAGTTTTTTTAGTTTTTTATATTTGTGAGTCACAACATTGTCTTTCATGGAATCACTCAGGTTGCATAAAAATTCAGGTACCTACAAGAGCAAATTGCACTCTTCTTTAAAGAGGTTGCTTATAGGCAGCTCCTTTGGGGAAACCTCTAGTTTCATCTAGTTTCCCTTGGGGCCCTCTGAGCTTGCAGACATTTCATTACCAAACTAGGTAACATCATCAGTGTGAGGTGGAGGTGGAGAAGGAGGCAGATGCACAGGCAGAGTGGTGGAAGAGGTGAGGGGGAGGAGGGGGAGGAGGACTGTGGGGTCCTTCGTGCTCTCTGAGCTTGGTGGCTTTCTTGCAGACATTTCATTACCACACTTGGTAACATCATCAGCGGTAGAAGGGAGTAGGATTTGCTCTTATTTTATCTATAAATACTGTACATAGATACTAGGGACTGGTCCTGTCAGCATTGATGAGAGTGTTCTTGGTGGTCTCATGGTTAGGCTGTTGTTTACTGGTGAGCAGGAGCAACCAACACCCATTTGAGTAGAGATTAACACCAAGCTTAACACTAGGCTAACAATCAAGGAAACAATACCACAGTCAAGGAACTACCAATGCAGACAAGCAAGCCAACAGTAAACAATAGTCTAATCAAAGAATCACCAAGAACACTCCCACCAACACTGACAGGGCAAGCCACTTGGTGTCTGTCTGTCTGTCTCTGTCTGTCTGTCTCTGTCTGTTTCTCTCTGTCTGTCTCTCTCTGTCTGTCTCTATCTCTCTGTCCGTCTCTCTGTTTGTCTGTCTCTGTCTGTCTGTCCGTCTGTCTGTCTGTCTCTGTCTCTCTGTCTCTCTGTCTGTTTCTCTCTGTCTCTCTCTGTCTCTGTCTCTCTGTCCGTCTCTCTGTCTGTCTGTCTCTGTCTGTCTCTGTCTGTCTCTGTCTGTCTCTCTGTCTCTCTCTGTATGTCTGTCTCTCTGTCTCTCTCTGTCTCTGTCTCTGTCTCTCTGTCCATCTCTCTGTCTGTCTGTCTCTCTGTCCATCTCTCTGTATGTGTCTCTGTCTGTTTCTCTCTGTCTCTCTCTGTCTCTGTCTCTCTGTCCGTCTCTCTGTCTGTCTCTGTCTGTCTCTGTCTCTCTGTCTGTCTCTGTCTGTCTCTCTGTCTCTCTCTGTATGTCTGTCTCTCTGTCTCTCTCTGTCTCTGTCTCTGTCTCTCTGTCCATCTCTCTGTCTGTCTGTTTCTCTGTCCATCTCTCTGTATGTCTGTCTCTGTCTGTTTCTCTCTGTCTCTCTCTGTCTCTGTCTCTCTGTCCGTCTCTCTGTCTGTCTGTCTCTGTCTGTCTCTGTCTCTCTGTCTGTCTCTGTCTGTCTCTCTGTCTCTCTGTGTGTCTGTGTGTCTGTCTCTCTCTGTCTCTGTCTCTCTGTCCGTCTCTCTGTCTGTCTGTCTCTGTCTGTCTCTGTCTGTCTCTGTCTCTCTGTCTCTCTGTCTCTCTCTCTGTGTCTGTCTCTCTGTCTCTCTCTGTCTCTGTCTCTCTGTCCATCTCTCTGTCTGTCTGTCTCTGTCTGTCTCTCTCTCTCTCTGTAAACTCCTACTGCCTTCTCACAGTTCAACCCTGAGCTACACCTATTCTCTTCCATCCATTTCCTTTGATGGCAATAATACACGAAGAGCCGTCTTGAGAAAATAAAACAGCTGACACTACATTTGCCTGACTGTCATTTCTTTAGCCGAAGAATATACTCTGGACGAGAACAGGCATGGATGTTAACACATAAGGGCTGAACACGAAATTATATTTTTATGGATGCCAAGCTGAGAAAAAAATATATGTGGGTCTTGCCAACTGCCTGACTGCATGTCTCCAACAGAGATCTGATGCCTGCAATTTGGATCGTTATGAAACTTGTTCATTATCTGTATACTCTGCCCAGCCTCCAAACCAGAGTTTTGCTAAAAAGTACTTGTATGTCGGAATATAAAGTAAAGCTATTTATTGAAGAAAAAAGAAAAAAAAACGCCTTTTTTTCCTACGCTGGCATTTTATAGCCTGAATAGTTAGACAGAAATAAGTGACTTTATTCCCTATAGTGCAGAGACTAAAAAGAAAAAAGGAAGAAATGTGATGAAGGGAGAAATAGCAAAAATACATTCTAAATATATGCATATGTATGTTTGTGCAAGAGCCTCAACGATTTTGAATTACAAAAATAGGCACGCATCAGCCCTGCTCTGATTAAACCTTCTTAGGTAACCTGCCTTCAACTCTTTTCAGCTTCCACCTGAACGGAGGTGTGATTTTAAAACGGGACGAGAAACCAGGACTGACATTTTAGAATGAATTTAATAGAATAACAGAGCTGGAAGGGACTTTGGGGGGGTCTTCTAGTCCAGAGACCTCTGACCTTTTGGGCACCAGGCCCCATAGAGAGAGTCCCAAAGGTGCTTTTTCAAGAGGCAACTTCTTGAAAAACTTTCTTGTTTGAAGACGTTTTGCTTCTCATCCAAGAAGCTTCTTCAGGTCTGACTGGATGGATGGTTGGGAATGGAAGGATTTAAACGTCTTGCAGACAGCTGGTCATTTGCATCCTTTTAGAGAGCCGTTGAGGCCACTTGGAGGTTTATCTGTGTCCTCAGGATCCCCTGAGTGTTGCAAATAGTCTGCAATTTTCTTCTCTGGAAACCTCTTCCTACTCCCACACCATTCAAAGGGTGTTCATCTCAAATTGTGTAGATTCTCAGACATCTAGATCATGGTTGTCCCAAAGGTGCTTTTTCAGGAAGCAATGGACTTACTTGTTTTTTCCTTTTGAAGACGTTTCGCTTCTCATCCCGTGGAGAGAGGTTTTTCCGTGGATCGGAAGGAGCGTAATTTCGCATGCTGCCTGCATCCCACAGATGGGGCTTCGCTTGTTTGCGTGGCCAAGTTTCTGGCATGCCATGGACTGGTGCCAGTCCATGGAGTGGGAACTGGGATCCCTGTTATAATCCAAGCAGGATACCTTACACCATTTTTGACCAATGGTTTTCCAGTCTCTTCTTAAAAGCCTCCAGTGATGGAGCACCCACAACTTCTGGTGGCAAGTTGTTCCACTGGTTAATTGTCTTCACTGTCAGGAAATTCCTCCTTAGTTCTAAGTTGTTTCTCTCTTTGATTAGTTTCCACCCATTGATTCTTGTCCTGCCCTCGGGTGCCATGGAGAAGAGGTTGACCCCCTGTCATGCCCCTGGTGGAGACTGACTCTGAGGAAGAGGAGGAACAGCCAACAGGGAGTGGAGGTGTGGCTCCAGAGGTGGTGGAGGAGGCTGGGGAAGGGCAGAGGCCAGCTGAGCAGTCAGAGGAGGACCCAGGCCCATCCCCTCTCCATCCTAGGCCATGCAGGGAGGAGAGGATCAGGGAAAAGCATGGTCTACTCAGGAAGAGAGCCATGATCCTCATGGGTCGCAGCTGTGAGCTCGGTATAAGAGTTTGTAACTGCGTGTACACAGACGCTGAAATCAAATTAGTGTTTTTCCTTGGATGAGCTTTGTCTTCGTTGGCGTTCTTCCCATGGACTCTCCCCGGTTATCTTCTTGGAATGTGTGATTAATTATCTTAGTTTGCCTTGGAAACTCATTAATACGGTTTGTTTCCGGTTTCCTTTTGCTTCATTATTTACTTTTGGAATTTAAACTGTGACTAATAAAACAGCAAAATTAAGTTGAAGGCATCGCAAGACCTTGATTCATGTTTTAGTTTTTGTGTTATTTTTTGAGATGCTATGGGTCATCACATCCCCCTCTTCTTTGTGTCTAAGACAACTCACTGCAGCCAACTCACTGTGGCCAATTCACAACGGGACAATTTGCTGGGGACCAAATATTACATTAATACTGAAGAAAAGGTGAAATATAACCATTAAAGAAAGGATGTCAAAGGAAGGACGAGAGGAAATGTGAATGACAAAAATTAACATGTTTTTAATTATGTTAAACAATAAAACTGCATTGTCCCGCGGCAAGTTCATTGTGGCGAGTGAATGACAAAAAATTTACAATAAGTTTTTAATTATTTTAAGCAAGTGAATTGTGCCATGGCGTATTCACCATGGCGAGTTATCCTGTGATCAGTTGGCTGTGGTGAGTTCACTGTGGACAATTGACCATGGACAATTGGCCACAGTGAGTTGGCCACTGTGAATTGTCTCATTCCACTTCTTTGTGGCAGCCCCTCAAATATTGGAAGGCAGCTATCTTGTTACTCCTATTTCTTCTTTTCACCAGATTAGATATGCCCAGTTCCTGGAACCGTTCATCGTATGTTTTAGCCTTTAGCTCTCCCCTAACCCTCTTTGTTGCGCTTCTCTGCATTCTTTCCAAATCTAATTATACCGCCTTCGTATATTGGCTTTGCAAGTTCAAACACTGGGCTGATAATTCTGAAAAGATTTATTTTATTTTATTGTCATTGCACATCATACAACAAAATTAAATACCATCTTCAGTGTACTATACAGTAGAATTCAGTAGAGTTACTGCCCTGGGATAGAAGCTGTTTTTCAGCCTAGTTGTCCTTGTTTTTATTATCCGGTACCGTCTGCTGGATGGTAATAGTTCAAAAAAAAGGGTGCCCAGGATGAGGTAAATCTTTGAGAATGTTTTGATCTTCCTTAAGGCAGCGGGAGCTATAAAGCTCTTCCAAAGAGGGAAGAGGGCAACCAATGATCTTCTAGGCAATGATGTTAACCCTCTGGAGTGCCATCCTATCTGCCACTGTGCAATTGGCAAACCATACAGAGATGCAGTATGTTAAAATGCTCTCTATGGTGCAGAGGTAGAAGGTCACCAGCAGTTTTTCATTCAGTTGTTGTTTCCTGAGAAGCCTCAGGTCATATAATCTCTGCTGGGTCCTTTTGACCAGGGCTGCAATGTGAGCGCCCCAGATCAGGTCCTCTTTTAGGGTAATACCCAGGACCTTAAAACTGGCCACTTGCTCCACTCAGTCTCCATTGATAAGCAAGGGCTGGATGTCTGATCTGTTCCTTCTATAGTCCACTATAAGCTCCTTATTGGTGTTGAGAACCAAGTTATTGTCTCTACACCACGAAAGCAATCGGTCCACCTCATCTCAGCAGGCAGACTCATCCCCCGCCGGGAGATGTGTCCCACCACTGTTGTATCATCTGCAAATTTAGCAATAGTATTACTAGCGTGAGTGGGAATGCAGTCATGCACATAAAGAGTATAGAGTAAGGGATTCAACACGCAACCCTGTGGTGTACCAGTGCAGAGAATAAATAAATGCATCTCTGTATAAATGCAGAGAATCTTGCTCAGAATCAAAAGTCATGGAGGGTGGGAATCAAATTCACTTTTAAGCCATTTGGTCACCTTTGCTTCATCCTCACCCTTAGCAGTGCAGAGAGTCCTCGACTTACGACCACAATGAAGCCCAACCTCTCCGTTGCTAAGGGAGACTGTTGTTCACGTAAGTTTTTGCCGCATTTTACAACTTTTCTCGCCGCCGTTAAGTGAATCCCTGCAGTGGTTCAGTTAGTGACACCGCTGTTAAGTGAATCCAGCTTCCCCATTGACTTGACTTGTTAGAACGTTGCAAAATGGGGAATCCCATGACCCCAGGATGCTGCAACCGTCATAACTGTTAACCCGTTGCCAAGCATCCAAATTTCGATAGTGTGATCACGTGGAGGTTACAACTGTCGTAAGTGTGAAAAATGCTGATAAGTCACTTTTTTTCCAGTGCCGTTGTGACTTCAAACAGTCACTAAATGAGCTGTTAAGTTAAGGTCTAAACGAGCTGTTAAGGTCTATCTGTATGTATAGCAGTGGTGGGATTCAATTTTTTTATTACTGGTTCTGTGGGCGTGGCTTCGTGGGTGTGGCGTGGCTTGGTGGGTGTGGCTTGGTGAGCGTGGCAGGGGAAGGATATACTGCAAAATCCCCTTTCCCTTCCCTCCCCACCCCACTAACCTGCTTTCCAGTTCCATTCTCCTGTGCAGGGCAACCAAAGAAGACCCAGCCAATCAGCTGGGACTCGGGGCCAGTCAGAGGTGGGATTTGCTGGCTCTCCGAACTACTCAAAATTTCCACTCTTGGTTCTCCAGAACTGGTCAGAACCTACAGAATACCACCTCTGATCTGTAGGGATTGGGAGAAATTCAGAGGTAGTATTCAGTAGGTTCTGACCAGTTCTGGAGAACCAGTAATGGAAATTTTGAGTAGTTCAGAGAACCAGCAAACCCCATCTCTGACTGGAGATTTTACAGTATCCTTCCCCTGCCACGCCCACTAAGCCACGCCCACAGAACCAGTAGTAAAAAAATTGGAATCCCACCACTGGAAAAATCGACAATTTCACTAAGGGAAATTGGAAAGCAAATGGAATAAGGAAAGAAAGCAGGAAAAAAACAAAGATTATTTATTCCTTCCTCTGGGTGTGTTTGGAGGGCTGGGCTGGCTATTCCGAATTAAAATGAACCTCATTTAGTCCTATTACTGACCAAGCTTACACAGCACACCGCCTCTCTCAAACGTGTTAAGAATGTTTTTGCAAATGCAGCCAGTGAACTCTTATTTGCATTGGTAATATTGTCAACTATACCTATTGCTATTTATTTTAATCTATTCTTCCTGGAATCCAAAATCAATAAAGCTTGAATTTTGTGTGTGTGTTTCAGTGTGCGGTTAATTTTTTTCCTAGCAGTACAGAAAATAAAATTTAAAAACTCACTTCTCCGTTAAATATATTTTGCATAGCTATTCTGCTGGAATGGGTGCACTTAATATTAAGTTGGCTGCCTCTACACTTTTTATTAAAATGTTGTGTAGTGAGCTAAAGGAATAATTAATAAATGGCAGACTGGCAAAATATATAATTAAGCTGTGTGCAGATTGCCTTTGATTAGCGTCAAAAGCATGTTTGCTCTTTTGTGGAAAATACACTCATGTTTCTCTCTCTCTCTCTCTGTGTATGTACAGTGTGTGTGTGTATCCTTATATTTTCTACATAATATACATGTCTATGTATGCTATGTTTGTTTGTGTGTGTGTATGTGTGCATGTAGGTTGTATTTTCTCTTGCCTCTTCTTTTTGAGTTCTCCATTGTATTGTATGAAATGAGACCTCATGAAAACTTCATTTAAATCCCAAACCGTTCATCAATCAGTACTTTTGTCTAAATCATTTTTTTAAAAAAATAATTTCTCTTTATACTCCTCCACTACTGCTCCCTTTTGTAGCAATATTTCATTTAGTCTCCATCTAAAATTTCTTTTAGGAAATCCACTTCCTTTTATAAACCAAAAAAATGGGGGAGAGGAGAGGAGGGGAGGAAATGGGATGGGGACAGAGGGGAGGGGAGGAGAGAGGAGAGGAGAGGGGATGGGGTAGGATGGGGTGGGGAGAGAGGGGAGGGAGGAGAGAAGAGAAGAGAAGGAGAAGAGAGGG
The DNA here is from genome assembly GCA_023653725.1 of Bungarus multicinctus. Lineage (NCBI taxonomy): Eukaryota > Metazoa > Chordata > Lepidosauria > Squamata > Elapidae > Bungarus > Bungarus multicinctus. The sequence continues at coordinate 8,165,060 of CM042849.1, forward strand.
GAGGAGATAGGAGAGAAGAGAAGAGAAAGGAGGGGAGGGGAGGAGAGAAGAGAAGAGAAGGGAGAGAGGAGAGAAGAGAGGAGAGGAGAGAAGAGAAGAGAGGAGAGGAGAGAGGGGAGAAGATAGAAAGAGAGGAGAGGAGAGGAGAGGGGAGAAGAGAGAAAGGAGAGGAGAAGAGGAGAGAAGAGAAGGGAAGAGAAGAAGAGAAGAGAAGGGAGGGGAGGAGAGAAGAGAAGAGAAGGGAGAGAGGAGAGAAGAGAGGAGAGGAGAGAAGAGGAGAGGAGAGAGGGGAGAAGATAGGAAAGAGAGGAGAGGAGGAGAGGAAGGAGAAGAGAGGAGAGGAGAGGAGAGAAGAGAGAAAGGAGAGGAGAGGAGAGGAGGGGAGGAGAGGAGAGAAGAGAAGAGAAGAGAAGAGAAGAGAAGAGAAGAGAAGAGAAGAGAAGAGAAGAGAAGAGAAGAGAAGCCCATAAATTTCCAACTGGAGGTTCATTTCACTAAAACATTTCCTGGTCTCTAGCACTGGGCTAATCTCTGAGAAATTTAGGCATAGAAGCCAAAATAAAATTATGTTTTGTGCTAGTTAGCTCTTGCTTATTATCTGGAGATATTTTTTCTCTGAGCTTTAGGAGAGAGAGAGAAAAAAGTCCCCAGAGAGAAGTAACACTAAGTTCAGCCTCATTAAGCTCCCACTCATGATTTTAGTTACACAATTAATGTCAACAACATTGCCACCGCATTTTATGTTCTGAAAGCTTCCTGCCACTGAAGGATATAACAATAAAACACCTGTGCACAACACCTACACACAGGTATATGCACCATTCACAAAAATCTATATATATTCTGGGTATTTATTTATTTATTTATTTATTTATTTATTTGATTTATATACCGCCCCCTCTCCCCGAAGGGACTCGGGGCGGTGAACAGCCAATAAAAACACATATACAATGTACAAAGTATGAGACAACATGATATATTAAAATTTAAAAACTGAAATCCAATATGGCTCTAATAAAATATAAACAAGTATTAAAAAGATTAAAACCCAATTAAAATTTAAAAACCCCTAGGCCAGTCCGGCCTGCCGAAATAAATGCGTTTTGAGCAACCGACGGAAGGCCATGAGATCGGGGGCGGCCCTTATCTCCGGGGGTAATTCGTTCCAGAGAGGGGGTGCTCCCAATGAGAAGGCCCGCACCCTCGGGGTCGCCAGCCGTCCAGCCGGCGGCACCCCGAGGAGGCCCACCCTATGGGAGCGTACCGGTCGGTGGGAAGCCGATGGTGGCAGGAGGCGGTCTCGCAAGTAACCTGGTCCCGAGCCATGGAGCGCTTTAAAGATAGTGACCAAGACCTTGAAGCGCACCCGGAGGGCCACCGGGAGCCAATGCAGCCCGCGTAGAAGTGGCATAACATGGGAGCCCCTAGGTGCCCCCATTACCACCCTCGCGGCTGCATTCTGCACCAACTGGAGCCTCCGGATGCTCTTCAAGGGCAGCCCCATGTAGAGAGCATTGGCATAGTCTAGGCGGGAGATCACCAGGGCGGAAGTGACCGTGCGAAGCGCATCCCGATCCAGAAAGGGCCGCAACTGGTAGATCCTACGGACCTGTCCAAAAGCCCCCCTGGCGACGGCCGCCACATGATCTTCCAATGACAGCCGTACATCCAGGAGGACACCCAGATTGCGGGCCCTCTCTGTGGGGGCAAGAATTTCCCCCCCCACAGCCAGCGATGGAACCAGCCGGCTGTATCGGGGTGCCGGGAAGCACAGCCACTCAGTCTTAGATGGGTATCAGACTGGCTCAGAGAATTTCGGAGTTGCCTCAGAAATCAAATCTTATTTTCTTCTATAATTTGGGTTAAAATTAAAAATTAATTTGTTTTCGATAATTATATATTAGAAAGTGCAAATGGTTAAGGTACCAGGCTAGAAAACAGGAGGTTGTGAATTCTAGTCCCACTTTAGGCATGAAAACCATTTAGGTGAAATTTGGGCCAATCACTAGGAACCTGTGAGTTCTAGTTCTGCCTTAGGTATGAAAGCCAGCTGGGTGACCTGGAGCCAATCACCAGGAACCTGTGAGTTCTAGTCCCGCCTTAGGCATGAAAGCCAGCTGGGTGACCTGGAACCAATTACCAGGAGCCTGTGAGTTCTAGTCCCGCCCTAGCCATGAAAGCTGGCTGAGTGGCCTGGAGCCAATCACCAGGAACCTATGAGTTCTAGTCCTGCCTTAGGCATGAAAGCCGGCTGGGTGACCTGGAGCTAATCACCAGGAGCCTGTGAATTCTAGTCCCGCCTTAGGCATGAAAGCCAGCTGGGTGACCTAGAGCTAATCACCAGGAACCTGTGAGTTCTAGTCCCGCCTTAGGCATGAAAGCCGGCTGGGTAACCTGGAGCCAATCACCAGGAGCCTGCCTTAGACATGAAAGTCAACTGGGTGGGCCAGTGATTCTCAGCTCAACCACCTCATAGGGTTGTTGTTATGGAAAAATAGCTACTAATATTCTCTCCTATTAGTCCCGTTACTGAAACCTGGAATTAAAGTGGCCATAAACAAAAGTTCATTCAGGAAACAATCTCTGGAAGATACTACAGGTAGTCCTCGGGTTACAACCACAATTGAGCCCAACATTTCTATTGCTAAGTGAGACGTGTGTTAAGTGAGTTTTAACCCATTTTACGACCTTTCTTCTGCTTGTCAGAAGGTCACAAAAGGGGATCACATGACCCCAGGATACTGCAACCGTCATTAATATGAGACAGTTGCCAATTTCGATCATGGGACTGTGGGGATGCTGCAATGGTCATAAGTGTGAACAACGGTCAGAAGTCAATTTTTTCAGTGACGTTGTAACTTTGAATGCTCACTGAACAAACTGTTGTAAGTCAAGGACTATCTTACCCGTATCTTTCTCCACTGTCTCACAATAGAAGTGAGAAGGACCATCTGTTCTTTTGATTTTCCTTTCCTTGCACTTCCCAACCCCATACGAGAAACAACTTTATTGTACCTTTGGGTTGTTGTAGTCCACAAAGTTTTTTTTTGTTTCAAAACATAAAAATAAATTCAAAACCAAAGCATATTAAAAAAAATGTAGGAGAAGGTGCAGCATAATCTTTGTGCTAGTAAAACGAGCGCACGGGTACTACAACGGTTTCTTTAACGACCGCCCAAAGTTACAACGGCACTGAAAATCGTGACTTACGACTGTTTTTCACAGTTATGTCCTTTGCGGCATTCCCCACGGCGATCGGGATTTAGAAGTTCAGCAACTGACTCGTATTTATGACCATGGCTCAGGGGTGGGATTCAAAAACCCCAGCAACCCTAACCCTAACCCTAACCCTAACCCTAACCCTAACCCTAACCCGGTTGCTGGGTGGGTGCGGCCATGGTGTGCGTGGCCTACTGGAACTTCCGGGAAGGCTGTTTTTCGCCTTCCCCAGAGTCTGGAGGCTTTCCTCGGGCCTCTGGGAGGGTGAAAATGGCCTCCTCCCAGGCTCTGGAGGCCCTCCGGAAGCTGGAAACAGGCCCGTTTCTGAACTTCCAGTACTTCGATGAGGGACCTTTATACCTTCCCAAGAGTTCAGAGGCTTCCCTTAGGCCTCTGGGAGGGCAAAAATGGCCTATCCTGGGATCTGGAGGCCCCCTGGAAGCTGGAAACAGGCCCGTTTCTGGACTTCCAGTATTTCCAGGAGGGACCTTTTTACCTTCCCAAGGGTTCAGAGGCTTCCCTTAGGCCTCTGGGAGGGCAAAAACAGCCTATCCCGGGATCTGGAGGCCCACCGGAAGCTGGAAACAGGCCCGTTTCTGAACTTCCAGTACTTCGAGGAGGGACCTTTATACCTTCCCAAGAGTTCAGAGGCTTCCCTTAGGCCTCTGGGAGGGCAAAAATGGCCTATCCCGGGCTCTGGAAGCCCTACGGGAGCTGGAAACAGGCTCGTTTCTGGACTTCCAGTACTTCCAGGAGGGCTGCTTTTCACCTTCCCAGGGTTTATAGGCTTATCTCAGGCCTTTGGGAGGGCAAAAGTGGGCTATCCTGGGCTCTGCAGGCCCTCCAAGAAGCTGGAAACAGGCCCATTTCCGAACTTCCGGAGGACCCAGTTTTCCCCCTCCCAGAGCCTCCATTTACCTGCATCAAAAATGGGCCATGTGGAGACTCCTGGGAGAGGTGAGGCAGGCTGGGCAGGGCCAGCTAATCGGTTCAAATACCAGTTCGGCGAACCAGATTGTCAGGCTACGGAACTTTTTCCCATTCAAACAATAAGAATGAACTTCTGAGAATCAAACGTATCAAAAGGAATCCTTTATTGAGATGAGACAGTTCGTGTAGAAATTCAAAGCAGTCCCTCAGGTATACAATGATAGATAAGGGAGTTTAGAATCCCCCCCCCCATCCCAATGTTTATTTAGGGAAACAAAAGCCAATATGTTAATTCCCCTCCCAGCCTCTCTGGGAGGGGATCCTTCCCCTTTAGGAAGGTTTTTTCTCAAGTACATTTCCCAAGACGTACCTAACTTCCCCCCCCCCATCCCCTTTTTTAGAACAGACTGTTTTTGGAGATTTCCCAGAGCACTTCACTGTGGAGTTTTATGGTCCTCTCATCTCCTGGCTGTGCCACTCCGAGGTGTTAGGTTCTGGCCATCTGGCTTCTCTCCCCCCATTGTATCATGTATGGGTGTGCAAATTCGATATAAGGTTAAATATATTCAGGTTACATCAAGAAAGGATTTCTTTATCAGTCCCCCCCCCCCTTTTCTTCTGCAAATTTAACATCCGGTTCTCCCAAACCGGTCCGAACCAGTAGAATCCCACCCTTGCCGTGGCTGTGTCCCAAGGCCGTGTGATTCCTTTTTGCGACTGTCTGACAGATCAATGTGGAAAGATAGATTCATTTAACCACCGGCTGATTCATTCAAACGACTGCAGTGATTCGCTTAACAACAGGGGCAAAAAAGCTTGTAAAGCGGGGCAAAACTCACTTCACCAACGTCTCGCTTAGCAATAGAAATTGTGGTCGTAAGTCAAGGATTCCCTGTACACGAGCAATCGCAATGGTGATTCTTTGAAATGAAGGCACTAATTTTAGCTGAGCCGTAAGCTGGAAATTGAGGTACAACTGGCATTCGAAGTATAATTATTGGTAATTAACAGCTTTAAAATAGGTATGATTGCAGAAGACATATATTATGGGGTGCGATCATGTGGGATAATCACAACTTTAACATAACGTTCCAACCCCCTTTGAAATATATTCTACCCCTCTCTGCCCCTCTCGGTACTTTTATTGTGTTATTTTTTTTGTCTTGGTACAAATATAACCGAATGGAAAGAAAAACATGCCAAAAGGTTTTTTTTATTCAAAAGAACTTTTTTTTTTCTCCCCTTTTTTAGCCTCGCGAATCTCCACAGAACGTAGAATCGGTTTGGTGTAGGGGTTAAGGCACCAGGTTAGAAACTGGGAGGCTGTGAATTCTAGTCCTGCCTTAGGTGGGAAGTCAAATGGGTCACTCCTTCTCGGCCTCAGGAAAACGGCAAGGGAATAATATTTCTGGAAATCCTTGCCAAGGATACTTCAAGGATTTGTCCAGGAACCAGAAAACTGTCTTGAAGGGACCAAAACAACAGCAACAACTAATATTAAAAAATACATAGCCTAGATGGACCATTGGGTCATCCTTTTCCATAATATTCCCTCATGTAACCCCTCCTCCTCTTTTTCTTCCTCCTCCTCTTCCTTCTCTGCCTAGTTTTTCCTCATCCTTGTTCTCCTTCTACTATTCCTCTTTTTCTTTCTCCTTCTCCTCCTTTCCTCATACTCTTAATCCTTTTTCCTTCCTCCTTCTCCTCCTTTCCTCCTCCTCTTACTCATCTTTCCCTCCTCCTCTTTCTCCTCTGTTTTTAGTGCTTCCTCATTCTCTTTCTCCTTTTACTACTCCTCTTTCCTTCCTCCTTCTCCTCTTCCTCCCCCTCTAGTTCTTTCTTTTCCTCCTTCTCCTCTTCCTCATTCTCCTTCTCCTCCTTTCCTCCTCCTCTTCTTCCTCTCCTTCCTTCTCTGCCTCTAGTTCTTCCTCCTCCTCCTCTTCTTCTTTGTCTTACACCTTATCCTCCATTCCTCATCTACTTACTCTTCTGCCCTTCCTCCTCCTCCTCCTCCTCCCCCCCCCCCGAACCCGAATGTATTGGCTTTCCTTTTTGATGTAGCTAGATCTGGGTTTTCCCTGTTTTTATGTACACAAATAAGAAGAAAAACCTCACTCACAACCGGAGAGGAACAGCTTAGAAAGTTAGAAAAATTGCTTTATATGCAGTTGAAACATATTGGGCTTGGAATGAGTTCTTTCGCTTTTTAATTTCACTTGATTTCATCCGTGATGTAGCACACATGCTGAATAACTTTAGTATTAGCATGTAACGGTCCATGGCATCCCACAATATTCTTAGCACAATCTTATTAATGCTCATCTTCATATTCAAGAGATGTGGTTCTCACATTATAATGAATTTGCACCTTACTAGAGCTGAAGCCAGCTTCCTGTGACAGATTTAAACCAATTCTAATTATCAGGCTGTACATCGCTTTCTTTGCTCCTCCAAACACTAAAAGCATTTATCAAAGAAACTCCTAGTTACTGAAAACATTATCCAAAGAAGGCCCCCTCTGCTGTTTCCATCATCATCCTGACAAGTATATAAGGCTGTATTTCAGTTATGGGGGTAAACTGACATTTCTATTTTGTCGTACAGGATTTTTAAAAATTAGGTGGTAGCTTGCTTGGCTTGTAATTTGAGAATTGTGTGATTGTTGCAAAATTATTTATTACATTGGTTGCAAAATTATTTATTTTGAGTAGTTAACTCAAGCATCAACTATCAAAGACAGGACAAATAAAATAATGTGAAAAGGTCAACACTCTTCAGGGTTACTCGCAATATTTAAAAATAAGATGTGAAAGCAACTCCTAACTGTTTAGCAATGTCTTCATAGACAGAACTTTTTTTTTTTTTACAGATTAACAGAGTTGGAAGGGACTTGAGATTTAGATTTAGATTAAAAGAGTTGGAAAGGATCTTGTAGGTCATCTAGTCCAGGGGTCGCCAATCTTTTAGACCTCAGTAACCAGCAAACTCATAATTTTAAATCCCAGGGACCACTAATCGGTTTTGTGGGTGTGGCCTAATTTGTGGGTGTGGCTTGATGGTTATGTGACTGGCTGGGCGTGGCTTGTATGTAAATATTATAAACATTTATATAAATATTGATTTTTTTTATATAAAAAAGCAACTTTTACCCAAAATCAGGCAAAGCAGGCAGGCAGACTGAGTTGCTCACAGAATCACTCAGTGATCTATCTATCTGCCATTGGCTAGCTCAGTCTCTCAAATTTGCTTGCCAGTCTGCACTGAATAATAGAACCTTCAGTCCTAAGGGAGGTTCGGCTATGCTTAAAAGCAGATCTAAAGGCTAGCTAGAAAGCAAGAAATCCCACCATTTCCTGCTTCCGAGCTAATCTAAATCTCCCGGCACAGCAGAACAGATGATGGTCAGAAAAAGGAAAAATAGCAATTTAGCAGGCAAGCTTGCCGGGTAAGGAGTGAGGGGGCGGGGAGGGTTCCCGCGGGCCATGTGGGCAGAGCAGTCTTGTGTTTCTGCGCAGCCTGGATTAATTGCTTTTGGGGGGGGTGCTCTGGGGGTAAGATTTCTCTGTGGCCCACCAAAATTTTCTCATGGGCCACCAGTGGGCCGCAGCCCACCAGTTGGCAACTGCTGATCTAGTCCAACTCCTTGCCCAAGCAGGAGACCCTACACCATTTCTGACAAATGGCAGTCCAGAAGTTGTGGGTGCTGCATCTCTGGAGGTTTTTAAGAAGAGATTGGACAACCATATTTGTCTGGAATAGTATAGGCTTTCCTGCCTGAGCAGAGGGTTGAACTAGAAGACCTCCAAGGTCCCTTCCAATGCTGTTATTCTCTTAAGGAGAAGAATGAGAAAACAATGGTTAAAGTTAGATGGGTGGGAGGAAGGGGGTAACAGGAAGGTCCTTAGAAGATCTAAGGATTATCACTGGGGATAAATCAAGAGAGTGAGTTGTTGTTGTTGATATTGTTATTAGTGTTGTTGTTATTGTTGCTGTTATTGTTGTCTTATCATTGTTATTGTTGTTGTTGTTATTATTATTATTATTAAATCTTCAATTAATTTCACAGTCTAGGACTGGTAAAAACTTAACAGTTCAGGACTTCACCAAGGACCGAAGAGTTGTTAAGGTAACGTCTACCAGTAAGTATATAGGGCAGGGGTCTCAAAATAAAGGGCCAGGGGGGTGGATCTGGACGAAGAGGTGCTTAGAATTGACCCAGGGGGCTTCCCTGGAAACAGCGAAGGATTGGCCCGCGGTGCAGTGGTGGGATTCAAAAACTTTTCCTACTGGTTCTGTGGGTGTGGCTTGGTGGACATGGCAGGGGAAGGATACTGCAAAATCCCCATTACCTCCTCACCTCACCAACCTGCTTTCCAGCTCCGTTCTCCTGTGCAGGACAATAAAAGAAGACCCAGCCAATCAGCTGGGACTCAATGGGAGGCAGAGAATAGCCAGTCAGAGATGGGATTGGCCAGTTCTTCGAACTACTCAAAATTTCTGATACCGGTTCTGCAGAACTGGTCAGAACCGGCTGAATGCCACCTCTGCCATGGTGCCTCTGTCAGTGAAAATGGAGCTGAGGAGGACTGTGGGCGGCCCTCTCGAGCTATGTTTTCGCTGGCAGAGGTTTGCAGGAGGCCATCATGGCTGAAAACAGAGCTTGGGAACCTGTTTTTTCTGGCAGAGTGCTCAGGCCACCACAGGCGCCCCTGACATGAGTGATGTTGAGCTGGCCACGCCTCCCTGCACCCCTCCCCCCAGGTCAAACACAATCCTGATGCAGCCCTCAATGAAATCAAGTTTGAAACCCCTGATATAGGCAGTTCTGAACTGGTTTCTTGCCAAGTCAGAATATTCAGGTCTAACAAGTTCAGGATTTCCATGTATCTAGGCAACCCTTTGAGTATAGCTCTATTGCTCTAATAACCATTGATTTCTTCCTCTACCATTGCTCAACTTCAATTTGTAAATCATGATATTTCGTAATTTTTTTCTAGCTGTTTCTCTTTACTTCGTGCATCGTTGTTGTTTTCTTTGATGCCCATTAGGATCTCATCCTTCCATCTAATTTCCCTTGCAAAATATTTTTTTTAATGAAAAGAGAAACCTACCTCTCTTTTAATGAAAAGAGAAACCTACCCATTCAGAGTCAATTCTGAATTGGAACAAAATCTTTTGGATGGACAAAATCTTTTGGATGGACACTTCCTTGAGAGAGGGGCTTTTACCCACCACCTTGAAAGAGGCGGTGGTGCGGCCCCTCCTCAAGAAACCGTCCCTGGTTTCTCCTCCTTTCCTCCTCCTCTTCCCCCCCAGCATTATTATCAAATTATCGTCCGGTCTCCAATCTTCGCTTTGTTGCGAAGGTTGTTGAGAGTGTGGTGGCACGTCAGCTCCCTCAGTACCTGGATGAAGCGAGTTATCTAGACCCCCTCCAATCGGGTTTCAGGCCCGGGCACAGCACAGAGACGGCGTTGGTCGCGTTGGTGGATGATCTCTGGAGGGCCCAGGACAGGGGTTGCTCCTCTGTCTTGGTCCTGTTAGATCTCTCAGCGGCTTTTGATACTGTCGACCACAGTATTTTATTGCGGCAGTTGGAGGGGTTGGGGGTGGGAGGCACCGTGTTGCGGTGGTTTGCCTCCTTCCTCTCCGACCATTCGCAATTTGTGTTGACAGGGGGGCAGAGGTCGGCTCCGAGGCCCCTACTGTGTGGGGTGCCTCAGGGGTCGGTGTTCTCACCCCTGCTGTTCAACATTTATGTGAAGCCACTGGGTGAGATCATCCGTGGCTTTGGGGTGGAATTCCATCAGTACGCTGATGATACTCAGCTGTATATCTCCACCCCGGGCCACCCCAACGAAGCCGTCGAAGTGATGTCCCGGTGCCTGGAGGCCGTGCGGAATTGGATGGGTCGTAACAGGCTTCGTCTCAACCCGACCAAAACCGAGTGGCTGTGGTTTCCTGCGCCCAGATACAGCCAGCTTGTTCCTTCGCTGGCCGTGGGGGGAGAGGTTTTGACCCCCGTGAAAAGGGCACGCAATCTGGGTGTCCTCCTGGATGTACGGCTGTCTTTAGAAGATCAACTTGCAGCCATCGCCAGGGGGGCCTTTTATCAGATTCGTCTGATCTACCAGTTGCGGCCCTTTCTGGATATGGGCGCACTTCGCACAGTCACCTCTGCCCTCGTCATCTTCCGCTTGGACTATTGCAATGCTCTCTACATGGGGCTCCCCTTGAAGAGTCTCCGGAGGCTGCAGTTAGTTCAGAATGGGGCCGCACGGGTGATCGTGGGCGCCCCTCGGAGCTCCCATGTAACACCGCTTCTCCGCAGGCTGCACTGGCTTCCTGTGGCCTTCTGGATTCGATTCAAGGTGGTACTGACTGTATTTAAAGTGCTCCATGGCTCGGGACCTGGGTACTTATGGGACCGCCTGCTGCCATCAACAGCCTCCCGCCGCCCAATACGCTCCCACAGGGTTGCCCTCCTTGGGGTGCCGCCGCCTGATTGTTGTCAGCTGGCGGCCCCAAGGGTGCGGGCTTTCTCTGTGGGGGCCCCCTCCCTGTGGAATGATCTCCCCCCGGAGATACGGGCCATGACTGACATCCTGACCTTCCGGCACGCAGTTAAGACCTTATTTTTCCAGCAGGCCGGCCTGGTAAAATTAAGATTTTTATTTAAAAATCTTAATTTTAATTAATCCCAGAATTTTAAATTTTTGTATTTTGTAATTGATGGGATTCGGCCGGATTCGTATATTTAATTCGTTTTTAAACTGTATATATTCTGTGTTTTAGTAGGCTGTACACCGCCCCGAGTCCCTTTTTGGGAGAGGGAGTGGTATAGAAATTTAATTAATAAATAAAATAAATAAATAAATAAAAACAATTCAGGATTTAGAAGACGTCAACAAGAAGGAATGAGTTGCTAATCCTCAATTTGATTCCAATTTCTAGCATTTGCTCCTTTTATTAAAGCTGCAATCCAGTTTTAATATGAATTTAATTTAAAAGAAAATATCATTTGCAAGGCAGAAAGGCGGCGAAGCCTGAAATTTGCTATTGGTGAAGAATTTACTAGTTCTGATCCAGTGCTTTCAATCTAATTTTTTTCCTCTCAGCACAATATTTACCTTCTGTCTGAATGAACAATGTTGTGTTTGAAAATTAGTCCAAAACATTTCTCTCTGAAAAACAATTTACATTCTTTCTCTTCTAACATATGATTCGTCACTTTATACCACACCAGAGTTCGCTCTGGATTTAACCTGTTTTGTTTTTTTTAAACTATCTATGTCCAGTGGTCGGGCGCAATTTTTTTAACAACTGGTTGGGTAGGCATGGCTGGTTGGTCAAGTGACTGGATAGGTGATGTCACTCATCACACCCAGCCCCACCTCTTGGCCACTCACCTCAAAGGCAGAGGTAGGGTTCAGATGGTTGGGGTTAATCCCACCACTGGCTGGCCCCGCCCCCCCCCACCCATTTTTGGGCCTGTTTTTGGGCGCTTTTTGAGCATTTTCAGGCTGTTTTCAGGTTGTTTTTTTTGTCCTGTTTTCTGGGCCATTTTCCAAGCATTTGGCCCAGAAAACATCCTGAAAATGGCCCAAAACTGGTCTGAAAACTGCCCCCAAACCAGGCCATTTGGGGGCCTTTTTGAGGCCATTTTCTAGGCCATTTTCAGGTCATTTTTGGCCTGTTTTCTGGGCTGTTTTCCAGGTGTTTTTCAGGCAATTTTCAGACCATTATTCAGGCTGTTTTTGGGCTGTTTTCATGCCATTTTCGTGGTTGTTTTTGGCCCAGAAAACAGTCTGAAAATGGCCTAAAAACCGTTCTGAAAACTGCTCCAAAACCAGGCCATTTTTGGGGCACTTTTTTGGGCCTTTTGGGGGCTGTTTTCCAGGCCAGTTTTTGGCCCGAAAAATGGCCGAAACAGCCCGAAAAATGGTCTAAAATTGGCCCCAAAATGGCTTGAAGAGAAAACCAGGTCAAAAAATGGGTAGGGGCAGGGTCAGCCACTGGTGGGATTTGACAGTTCGCCGAACTGTGCCTAATCTTAACTGCCGGTTTGCCAGAACTGCTGCGAACTGGCAGTAGCCAACTTCTGTCTATGACTGTTTTCCAATCTTTGCAACTTTAACAAGTCTGGACTTCAACTCCCAGAATCCCCCAGCCAGCACTCTAGAGCCAGTTTGGTTTAGCGGTTTAAGACATCGGGTTAGAAACACGAGAGACTGGGAGTTCAAAGTCCTGCTTTAGTCAGGAAAGCTAGCTGAATGATGTTGGGCTGGTTACTCTTTCTCAGCCCAACTCACTTTACAAGGTTGTTGTTGTGCAGGAAATAAGAGGAGGAAATTATGTTATGTTATTATTTGGGAAAATAATAAAGGCAGGATATGCAGTCTGTTGAATCCAGGCATCTAAATCAATACTTCAAAACTTAAGCATGAGTTTGGGATATGATCCCAATTGCTTAACATCTGGTATGAATAAGGTATAAAAGAAAAATGTAGCAGGGGTGAGATTTAATTTTTTTTTACTACCCGTTCTGTGGGCGTGGCTTGGTGGGCATGGCAGGGGAAGGATACTGCAAAATCCCCATTCCCTCCCCACCTCACTCACCTGCTTTCCAGCTCCGTTCTCCTGTGCAGGGCAACAAAAGAAGACCCAGCCAATCAGCTGGGACTCGGGAGGCAGAGATTAGATGGGGGCGGGGCCAGTCAGAGGTGGTTTTTGCTGGTTCTGCGAGCTACTCAAAATTTCCGCTACTGGTTCTCCAGAACTGGTCAGAACTTGTTGAATACCAACTCTGATGTTGAGGACTCTAGAAAAAGTGCGGAGAAGAGCAACCAAGATGATTGGAGGACTAGAGGCTAAAACATACAATGGATGGTTGCAGGAATTGGGCCTGGCTAGTCTAGTGAAGAGAAGGACCAATGGAGACATGATAGAGGTATTCCAATATTTGAGGGGCTGCCACAGAGAGGACTGGGATGGGGTGTCAAGTTATTTCCCAAAGCACCCGAAGGCCAGACAAGGAACAATGGATGGAAACTGAACAAGGAGAGATTCATCCTGGAAATAAGGAGAAAATTTCTGACAGTGAGAACAATCAACCAAGGGAACAGACATTGCTCTCAGAAGTTGGAGCTTCATCCCTGGAGACTTTCAAGAAGAGACTGGATTGCCATCTGTCAGAAATGGTGTAGGATCTCCTGCTTGGGCAGGGGGTTGGACTAGATGATCTACAAGGTCCCTTCCAACTCTGATAATCTGTATAATTTAGATTAAAATGGAAATGTACTTATAACTGCTGTGAAGAAGATCGAAAGCTACGCCTTCACATATTTCATTCTATTTCTTTCCCTACACTTTCTTCCTGCATCATTAGCTTTTTTTCTTGAAATTCTATTTAGGGATTGCTAATCAAGTAGATATTCTTTAAACCAGCACAATGATGTCTCTATTGTTAAATAATAACCTATGATAAGGATTTTTTTTTTTAAAAAAGCACTAATTTGCATGGCACCAAGGTCAAAATCCTTGATGCTACCAATAGATCTGAATCAAACTACGGTAAATAATATGTTCTGAGGACCGTGGACCTATTTTCTGTTTGTTCAGCTGAATGTTTGCTTTCATCCCTCAGAGAAAATAATTATAGGTAGTCCTCGACTTACAACAGCTCGCTTGGTGACCATTCAAAATCACAACAGCACTGAAAAAAGTAACTTATGACCATGTTTCATACTTACAACTGTTGCAGCATCCATTGGGTCATGTGGTCAATCACCATTTGATAATGAAATTCAGTATAGAGAAAAATAAAGTCCTACACTTAGGCAAGAAAAACCAAAAGTACACATATAGACTGGGTGAAACTAGGCTTAATAGTAGTAACTGTGAGAGGGATCTTGGAGTCTTAGTGGACAACCAGCTAAATAGGAGCCAGCCGTGTGCAGCAGCAGCCAAAAAAGCTAATGCAATCCTAAGTTGCATTAACAGAGGGACACAATCAGGGGTGGGATTCAAATTTTTTAACCGGTTCTGTGGGTATAGCTCAGTTGGTGGGCATGGTTTGGTGGTCATGTGATTGGCTGGGTGTGGCCAACTCAATATCACTCACATCGAGGCATGCATCTCCTCGCCTGGCCCTTCGTGACTGTGGTGATGCTGCAACAGTCATAAATGTGGAAAAGAGTCATAAGTCACTTTTTTCAGTGACATTGTAACTTTGAGTGGTCACTCCACACAAGCAAAGTACCTGCAAAGGAAGGGAAAAAAACTCCAGAGAAGTTCCTGAGACAGGAAGTCTAGTCCTGCCAAGAATGTAATAAGGGTTAACGGAGAGGCAGTTTCTGTAAGCAACAACAGAATGTTTCCTTCCTGCCTTCCTTACAGGATTAGGCCAGTCATTTCTTCTAACAACAGGTTCTCCGAACTGCTTAGAATGTTAACAACTGGTTCTGGCAAATAGGTGCAAACCTGTAGAATCCCACCCCTGGATACAATCAAGGTCAAGTGAGGTACTAATACCACTCTATAAAGCCTTATTAAGGCCACACCTAGAATACTGCATCCAGTTTTGGTCACCACATTATAAAAAAGATGTTGAGATTCTATAAAAAAGTGCAGAGAAGAGCAACTAGGAGGATTAGGGGACAGGAGGCTAAAATATAAGGTGAACTGCTGCTGGAACTGGGCCTGGCTGGTCTAGTGAAGAGAAGGACCAGGGGAGACAGGATAGCAATCTTCCAGTATTTGAAGGGCCGTCACAAAGAGGATGGGGTCCACCTATTCTCCAAAGCACCTGAAGGCAGGACAAGAAACAAGGAATGGAGAAGCAACCTGAAATTAAGGAGAAACTTCCTGACAGTGAAGACAATTAATCAGTGGAACATCAGAAATTGTGGGTGCTTCATCACTGGAGGTTTTTGAGAAGAGACTGGACAGTCACTTGTCTGAAATGGTATAGAGTCTGCTGCTTGGGGGGGGGGAGTTGGACTAGAAGACCTCCAAGGTCCCTTCCAGCTCATTCTGATTGATTGATTGATTGAATGAATGTGTGTGAGAAAGGTTGAAGATAGCTCTTCCTTAATAATTCCCACAGTAGATTTTATATGATGCAAGTCGTCTGCTTTGGGTTGGCAAGATTTCCATCTCTAGAAACAACAATGCTTAGAAGAGTCTCAAGATGTCTGTCTTAGTTTCTGGAACTTATCAACATCCTTCTGGAAAGGTGATAGCATTTGCATTTAACAATTAGACTTATTTACCACTTCACAGTGCTTTACAGCCTTCTCTAAGCGGTTTACAGAGTCGGCCTATTGCCCCCAACAATCTACCCACCTTGGAAGGATGGAAAGCTGACTTAATTTGAGCCAATGTGGATCAAACTGCCAAATTGCAGGCAGACGGCAGTCAGCAGAAGTAGCCTGCAGTACTGCACTCTAGCCACTGTGGCATCATACCACGATGCTAGAATCGCACTCAGGACTCCAAAGGCTTGCGATGAATTGGCTGTTTCCCTATTCTCAAGAGGGGCGTTTATTCCATATGCTTTGAAAAGAACCTCATTTGAATGTTTTGAACAGGCTTCAACCCTCTTATTATTTTGGTAACTAATATTACAATGATACCATCTCCGACTTCCCCCCATCTATTCTCTGTCTCCCAAGTCCCAGCTCATCAGCTGGGTCTTCTTTGGTTGCCCTGCACAGGAGAACGGAGCTGGAAAGCAGGTTAGTGGGGTGGAGAGGAAAGAGGGATTTTGCAGTATCCCTTCCCCTGCCACACCCACCAAGCCACAGTCACCAAGCCACGCCACACCTCCAAGTCATGCCCCCAGAAAAGGTAGTAAACATTTCTGAATTCCATCACTCCAATGATTATTATTTGAATTGGACACCCAATAAATGTGTTCTGCTTATGGAACATTGCACACACACACACACATACACAGACACACACACACATATTCTGAATTCCATTACCTTTAATTAGGGTTATTTAATTAAAAGTCTTTTCCAGGCCTGTTTTAGTTTGTTGCCAAGCTGCTGTTCGAACTAATGGGCGCTTTAAGTGAACATTGGGGGCATTTTCAATGCCCTCTTCCAAAGGGTCATGCTAATAAATAATGATGCATTGGCATGAGCTGTGGGCTTGTCAACATAAACTGGTGAAAGAGCATAAGGGGGATTTTTTTTTTATTATTATTTTGCAGACTCCCCTCCCCCAGTGACCAAGGCAGCGTGTATCCCTATAGTATCCATACACACAAAAAGAAATCAAAGTTTGAAAGAAATACAAGTTTAATAAAGAAAGAGAGTGGGCGCTTTCTCATAGCTGTTCAAATGAGAACAAGTCCTAAAGAAGAAGAAGATACATTATGAACCTTGATTGTCTGTGGAAGGATTAGGAGGAAGAAAAGTTTGGATGGATAATAACAAGAAAGAAAGAAAAAGGAAAGAGAAAGGAAGGAAGGAAGGAAGGAAGGAAGGAAGGAAAGAAAGAAAGAAAGAAAGAAAGAAAGAAAGAAAGAAAGAAAGAAAGAAAGAAAGAGGAAGAGGAGGGGGGAAGGGAAGGGAAAAAGAAAAGAGAATTTATGCCAGTCCTGACAATGTTAAGCTGCAAATTGAAGAAAACATTGGAAGAAAATAATATTTGTAGAAAGAATAAAAGAAAGAAAGAAAGAAAGAAAGAAAGAAAGAAGAAAGAAAGAAGGAAGGAAGGAAGGAAGGAAGGAAGGAAGGAAGGAAGGAAGGAAGGAAGGAAGAAAAGAGAATTTATGCCAGTCCTGACAGTGTTAAGCTAAAAATTAAGGAAAACATTGAAAGAAGAATATTTGTAGCTCCAGGTTGAACTGTGGGGTCCTTGGTGGTTTCCTTGCAGATATCTCATTACCAAACTAGCTAACCTCATCAATGCTAACACCGAATACTGATTTGATATTAATTCTGGTTTTGAAGCCTCAAATTTCTGCAGGAGACTTTAGTATGAAACACCAAACTAATGTTGCTTTAATTTTTTTAAATTAATTCTTTAATTCTTTTAAATCTGTTCTGTGTTTTGTTGTTATGGTTCTATTCTTTGGGGCATTTCATCTTAGTGATATTTTTTTAGCCATCAATTCAACTAATAAATACATAAAGAAATAAAAACAGATCTATCTGTACCAAGCCGGCAATGCATCATGTTGTGTACTTTTCAAATGAAGAAATCCTACCTTTTTCCTCATTGAAAGTATTTTTATTTAACTACAGAGACTTCCTTAATGCCACCTTAAAGAATATTTACTTGAAAAAAGTTCTGCATAATAACTAAGCAAATTCCATCTGGGTAATCTTGTAAAGCTTTATGTATCTTTAAATATCGCTTTGGAGAGAACCGAAGTTTAATTATAGCAAGGCTCCACTCTGCTTAATGTTTAATATGATGCTTCTGCTATTTATTTGATGCAATATTGCAGGGATTTTTATTTTCACATTAATTGCAAGCAATAATTTAACAAACCAAGAGTTCTAGGCTACTACCATATATTTAAGGTTAGGGGTTTTTGCAGTCGGTGACAACCTAATTAATGATCCTTGGAGGAAAACACAACTGAGCCCAAAATTTCAGTCGCTAAGTGAGAAGTTTGTTGATGGAGTTTTGCCCTACTTTACAAATGTTCCTGCCATGTTGTTATTGTTATTTGCAAAGTCGGGTCCAACTCATCATGACAATGTTGTCCATCATGGACAATGTTCCTCCAGGCCTTCCTGTCCTCTACCATCTTCTGGAGTCCATTTAAGCTCACGCCGACTGCTTCAATGACTCCATCCATCCGCCTCATTCTCTTATCGTCCCCTTCTTCTATTGCCCTCATTAGGCTCTTCTCCAGGGAGTCCTTCCTTCTCATGAGGTGGCCAAAGTCTTTGAGTTTCATCTTCAGGATCTGGCCTTCTAAAGAGCAGTCAGGGTTGATCTTCTCTAGGACTGACCGGTTGGATCACCTTGCAGCCCAAGGGACTCGCAGGAGTCTTCTCCAGCACCAGAGTTCAAAGGCCTCCATTCTTTGGCATTCAGCCTTCCTTATGGTCCAACTTTCACGGCCTCACATTGCAACTGGGAAAACCAGAGCCTTGACTCTACGCACTTTTGCTGGCAGGGGAATGTCTCTGTTTTTGAGTATGCTGTCTAGATTTGCCATAGCTTTCTTCCCCAAGGAGCAAACATCTTTTAATTTCTTGGCTGCAGTCCCCCTCTGCGGTGATCTTGGAGCCCAGGAAAATAAAATCTGTCACTATCACCATTTCTTCCCCAATCTATTTGCCAGGAATTGAGAGGGCCAGATGATCTTAGCTTTCTTAATGTTGAGTTTCAAGCCAACTTTTGCACTCTCCTTCTTCAGCCGCATCAAGAGGTTCTTTAGTTCCTCTTTAGTTTAGTTCTTGCCATAGTTAAGTGAATATCTGCGGTTCTTAAGTTAAGTTTTTTCCAAACATTTTTTTTTTAAAATCAGGTTATAAAATATTATAAAATGCAAAATCCAAAAGTAAATAAAGGAGCAGTGGAACAGACTCTCTCTGTTGCAGTAGAATAGATTAACCTCAAATCACAGCTTTTTGTTTTTTCATAATAATAAGAACAAAGTCATTTCTATAAAGATCTATCAATCTAATCTGTAAAACCCGAAATCAAAATTAACATTCTTTTCCACATCAAGCATGAAATTCTGAAGCGGTTTCCCACGTGGAAACAAAAGTACTTAGGGTTTTTTTTTTTTTAATTTAATCAGAGTTAATCAGAGTTTAATTTAAACAGAATTGTCAGTTTGCCCCCATTTTATCTCCTTTCTTTCCAGAATTGTGAGGTAAATCACTGCAGTTGTTCAGTTAGTCACATGTTTGTTACGCAAATCCAGCTTCCCCATTGACTTTGCTTCACAGAAGGTCACAAAAGGGGGTCGTGTGACTCCCAGGGACACTGCACATCATAAATATGAGTCACTTGCCAAATTTTGATCGTGGGACCTTGGGATATTGTGTGAAAAATGATCAAAAAATCCCCCTCCCCCCCAGTGCTGTTGTAACTTTGAACAGCCGCTAAATAAACTTGTAAGTGGAAGATTACCTGCATTATTTTACTTACTAGTTTTATAAGTGCCTCTTCAGAAATCAGACATAATTCCTAGACAGATATTGGAACAGTGCTATCGTGTCACCCCTAGTCTTTGAAATAGCCTTCTAACTGAGGTGGCATTCAGCAGGTTCTGACTGGTTCTGGAGAACCGGTAGCGGAAATTTTGAGTAGTTCGGAGAACCGGCAAATCCCACCTCTGACTGGCCTCACCAACCCCATCTTTTCTCCCATTGAGTCCCAGCTGAGTCTTTTGTTGCCCTGCACAGGAGAACAGAGCTGGAAAGCAGGTTAGTGGGGTGGGGAGGGAAGGTGGATTTTGCAGTAACTTTCACCTGCCACGCCTACCAAGCCACACCCACAGAATTGAATCCCACCACTGCTGGCTTTATAAGTACCTCTTCGAAAATCAGACATAATTCCTAGACAGATATTGGAACGGTGCTATTGTTGGAAGAAGTATCCTTCTAGGTTCAGTTCCAAGTGGGGAAGAAAGACACTGGAAACATGGTGACTTCTTGGAAAGATGGTTTAATGGCGGGCAGGATCACATGCCTTGGATGAAAGGGCTGTGATGCTGAAGGTCCCTTAGTTATATAAACCCTGTTGGGCCCCACCTTAGTATTTCCTGTTCCTGTGTAAGAAATGTATCCCATTGGCTGTCAGACTCCCAGGGCCGGGGGTCTTAGCTAACTTTGTAGGCTTTGTCTGGTCCACATGGCTTCACCTGAGTGTTGGCTGATACAATCTTCCCAGGCCAGGTGGTGAGATGGGCAGAGACCTTTGTTATGTGGAATACTCTGGCCTAGGCTTTAATGGTCCTCCCATTAACAAAAGTGGCGGTGAGCTTCTGCTTCTGAGGTGAGTTTCTACTCTTTTTAGGGGAAATATTTTGCCTTTTTAATATTTCCTAGGATATTTCATTTTTCTAGGAGAGGGGTGGGTGCTAACTTCCTACACTATCATGTCACCCCTAGTCGTTGAAATGGCCTTCTAAGATTGCTGGAAGTCTCTGTACCTCTTTGTAATGACGTCTTTCATCTTTTTGTTGAGTGGAAGAAGTTCTAAGAGAAAGACTGGGAATCCGCGTGAGAATGTTCACATTCGGCTGTGTTTTGATCACTGCTCTGGAAAGAACAATTTTGTGCTTTTCGCTGGCACTCAGAATGGAGAGCAGTGATTTACAATGGCCCTTTAATCAGACTATGATCATGTTCTCAATAAAGATTTTTGACAAAAAGAACTCACAAAAGGTCTCGGAATTAGCCGTGATGGATCTGATTTGATTGTGAGCATGTTGCCATCATACAGCTTAACAGAGCTGGAAGGGACCTTATAGGTCATCTGGTCCAACCCCTTGCCCAAGCAGGTGACCCTACACCATTTCTGACAAATGGCAGTCCAATCTCTTCTTGAAAGTCTCAAGTGATGAAGCTCCCACAACTTCTGAAGGCAACTTCTGTTCCATTGGTTGGTTGCTCTCACTGTCAGAAAGTCTCCTTATTTCCAGGTTAAATCTCTCCTTGTTCAGTTTCCATCCATTATTCCTTGTCTGGCCTTTGGGTGTCTTAGAAAATAGCTTGACCACCCCCCGTCTCTGTGACAGCCCCTCAAATATTAGAAGACTTCTATCATGTCTCCCCTGGTTTTTCTCTTCACTAGACTAGCTATGCCCAGTTCCTGCAACTGTTCATTTTAACCAGGGCTCTTCAAATTTGACAGCTTTAAGACTTGTGGACTTCGACTCCCAGAATTCCTCTTCCAGTCATGTTAGCTCAGGAATTCTGGGAGTTGAAGTTCACAAGTCTTAAACTTGCCAAATTTGAAGACTCTTGATCTTAACTCTCACGTGCTCACAAACTTTAGCTATTACAGTACAGTTGGGAAATATTTTGGATTCAAAAGCAAAAAAAAAGCAAAAAGGTTTTGGTGTATATAGCATTATAATGAACCTAATACCAGTTCCAGGACTTAAAATGGCATGAATGTGGAACAACAATAACAACAACAAAAAACCCTGAGAATTTTACTTTCACCATTAAAAAAATAATCAATGTGAAAGCTTTTAGGCTGCAACATCTTGTTCCATTGCAAAAAAATATTGATTTAGTCTTTTGTCCAGTTGGGAACATGGAACAGAGAGAGAAAAAGGAAGAATTCTCATGTGTTTAATGATTTGATTGTAGTTATTAAATATGTATTAAATGTATTTGATTTATTAAATTTGTTCAAAATGTATGTAAGGCACCCAGAAAGTATCCATGATATCAATCACTCGAGACATTTTCTCTCCAATTGATTTATTTAGAAACAGGTCTGGCATGTTAAAGGCAATTTCCCAAAGTGAAATTATTTTCATGTGGAGTTACACAGAATCCACCTTCTCTCCTCCCTTCTCTCCCCCCACTTCCACACTTTGTAAATCACGAGAACCAATTAACTGCAACTGGAATTTCTTAATATGACATACAGAATAACCTTGAACTTTTCAACTCCTCCACCTTCTATGAAATGTGACAGCTGAATTTTAAAGTTGACAATGTATTTCAATTGTGGTCGTAGTCCTCGACGTATGAGCACAATTAAGCCTAATATTTCTGTTGCTAAGTGAGACATTTGTTAAGTGAGTTTTGCTCAGGGGTGGGATTCAGCCGGTTTGGCCTGGTTTGGTCGAACCGGATGTTAAATTTACATCTGGTTTGCCAAACCGGTAGTTGAACCCACTGGCTGGCCCCACCCACCCCTCCCCTCCCAGGAGTCTCTATGTGGCCCATTTTTGATGCAGGTAAGTGCAGGTTCTGCGCAGAGGCTCTGGGAGGGCAAAAAACGGGGTGAACAGGAAGTTCCGGAAATCTGGAAATGGGCCAGTTTCCGGATTCCGGTGGCCCTCTGGAGCCAGGGGGAGGCCATTTTGCCTTCCCAGAGGTCTGAGGGAAGCCTCCAGATTCTGGGGAAAGTGAAAAAAGGCCCTCCTGGACATTCTGGTAGGCCACGCCCACCATGGCCACGCCCACCCAGCATCCAGGCAGAGAACCATTTGCTGGGTTTTTTGAATCCCACCTCTGGTTTTGCTCCATTTTATGACCTTTCTTGCCACTGTTGTTAAATGAATCGCCGGAGACCTTAAGTTAGTAACCCTGGTTGTTAAGTGAATCTGGCTTCCCTTGTTGACTTTGCTTGTCAAAAGGTCACAAAACGGAATCGCGCAGGGGTGGGATTCAAAATTTTTAACAACAGGTTCTGTGGGCGTGGCTTAGGTGGTAAGTGTGGCTTAGGTGGTCATGTGACTGGGTGGACATGGCTTGGTGGTCATGTTATTGGCTGGGTGTGGCCAACTCAATATCACTCACATCGAGGCATGCATCTCCTCGCCTGGCCCTTCGTGACTGTGGTGATGCTGCAACAGTCATAAGTGTGAAAGATGGTCATAAGTCACTTTTTTCAGTGCCATTGTAACTTGGAATGGTCACTCCACACATGCAAAGTACCAGCAAAGGAGGGGAAAAAAACTCCAGAGAAGTTCCTGAGACAGGAAGTCTAGTCCTGACAAGAATGTAATAAGAGTTAATGGAGAGGCAGTTTCTGTAAGCAACACCAGAATGTTTCCTTCCTGCCTTCCTTACAGGATTAGCCCACCAATTTCTTCTAACAACTGGTTCTCCGAACTGCTTAGAATGTTAACAACCGGTTCTAGCGAATAGGTATGAACTGGGAAAACCCCACCCCTAGGATCACGTAACCCCAGGACACTGCAGCTGTCATAAATACGAACCAACTGCCAAGCATCTGAATTTGGATCACATGACCATGGGGATGCTGCAACGGTCATAAGTGTGAAAAACGGTCATCTGTCACTTTTTTCAGTGCCTAACTTTAAATAGTCACTAAATGAACCATTGTAAGTCAAGGACTACCTGGAATGAAAATCTACTTCCCATCGTGGATAATTAGATAAAACTTTATCTTCTGCCTCTAGGGCAGAGTTACAGGTAGCCCCAGAATTAACAACCATTCATTCAAAGTTACAACAGCAATGGAAAAAAAAAGTGATTATGACCGGTCCTCACATGTACGACCATCGCAGCATCCTTCTGGTCATGTGATCAAAATTCAAGTGCTTGGCAACCAGCATGTATGGTTGGCAGCCTTCTCAGCCAGCTTCTGACAATGAGATGTCAATGGGGCAAGCCAGATTAATTGTCTTTTAATGACCCCATATTCCCTTACAGGGTGGAGTCTGGGAGACTGAATAAAGCTGAGTGTTTACTGGCCGGATGCCCTTCCTGTCACCAATGCAGAGTTTTCTTCAGCAGATATAGTCTAATTGTGCCTAGAGAGAGAAATATCTGCTGTACCTAGGATTGAACTCCCAGCCTCCTGATTGTGAGGCGAGAGCTCCCCCTCTAGGCCACTGCACCACTCCAAGCCAGATTCACTTAATGACTGCATGATTTGCTTAACAACTGCGGTAACTGGCTTGAAAGCTGTGCCAAAAAAGATTGCAAAAAGCAGGTGTGACTCACTTAACAACTCCCTCACTTAGAAATTCTGGCCCCAGTTCTGGTCGTAAACTGATGACTACCTGTATACCTCTTTTTGGTATACAGGATTCCTGCTGAATTTTGACAATAACAAAATGTAAACAATCTTCACTTGTTGTTGCCACAAACAAGCTGTTCTGACCAAGGCTTCCAAGACCGTAATTATGCACACGCTTATTTTAAAAACAAGTCTTATTTTATTGCAATGCTGGGAATTATTTTCATTCCCAGCTGGTAATGAAACTCAAGCAGTTCCTCGAGATAAGCACCCACCTTTCTGTCCTGTAAAATAACAGAAGTGTCAAATGAACTAGAAAAAAAACCAAGCAAACTACAAAGAGTTTGTAGAATGATTCTGAACTGATTGAACTACTTTGCTTCCTGCAAAGGCATCATCCTCTTGGCCTGTCCTTTATACCTTATGGGAGGGGCAATCACCTCCCAGCCTTACTCCTGAGTCGCCCCTTTTGTTTCAGTTCCTGAAACAGGCTGCTGGCAAACCACAACACAAGCTATCATATTGTTAAAAGCTGGCCAAGATGAATAAAAGTTTATGCAATCCAGTCTCGTAAGCAAAAAAAGTCCCGTCCTTCCAGATTTAATTATTACTTTTTATACACTCACATTAGTATCATACTATTTTATACTGCACTCGGCATGATATTACAGTTTATAAGCTTAATATTAAAAGTTTTAGTGATATAGTAGTTTTACAGCTTTGGGTAAACACACCTCAGTTTTTAGTTATTTTTCCACAGCTAAAGGGCTAGATGGTTCCTATTGGAATGGCTGTAAATTTTTATAGTTCTATTTTATTTTATGCTCACAAGTGACTAAAATAAAGTTGAAATTGGAATTGGAGGCAGCATAAAGAAGGTAATTTGCTGGCAAAGTAATTTGCTGAGAAGAAGTATTGGTAGTCCTCAATATACAGCTACAACTGAGCCCCCTCTCCCTTGTTCTACCTCTTCCCTGCTCTTCCCAGCTGGACATTGCCCTTCCCCAGTTTCCTCCACAGCCAACGGAGCCACACTCCCAGATTCAGACTCCGACAGAGGCATGACATCATGTGTGTTTTCTCTTTTATTCCTCCAATTCCTCTTTGCCTCCTGTGGACATCTATGGCCAATTCTTCTGTATGATTAATAGCAACACAGACACACACAAAGAGCTTGTGCTGTTCCAAATGTCTGGCTAGAAGAAGAGAGAGAATAATTTGAGTAATGAGCCAGGGGGACCTTTCAAACCATCTCCTAATGTTTCTTCTCATTCACCTGCAACCTGAAAGAGTGGTGCTATTTTACCGGTTCAGCCTGGTTCTGCCAAGCCGGTAGCGGCGATGAGCAGCGGAGAACGAACCAGTTTTCTCTGCGGCTCTGCTGTTGGGCCCGCCCGCCTGGCCTTCCATACTCACTTTTATCCAATGAATTTGAAGCGCAGCTGCTTTGCTCTTCTATGCCGCGCGGCAGCTGCTGAAGCGGGCTGCGCAAAGTGTGCATTTAGTATGTGCTCATACACAAAGTGTGTGCACAAGCACAAAGCAGATAACAACAGATAATCAGAGTTGGAAGGGACCTTGTAGGTCATCTAGTCCAACCCCCCCCCACCCAAGCAGGAGACCCTACACCATTTCTGACAGGTGGCAGTCCAATCTCTTCTTGAAAGTCTCAAATGATGACGCTTCCACAACTTCCGAGGGCAAGGTGTTCCATGGGTTGATTGTTCTCACTGTCAGAAAGTTTCTCCTTATTTCCAGGTTGAATCTCTCCTTGCTCAGTTTCCATCCATTATTCCTTGTCTGGCCTTCGGGTGCTTTAGAAAATAGCTGGACCCCTTCCTCCTCTCTGTGGCAGCCCCTCAAATATTGGAAGACCGCTAT
>CM042849.1:8195745-8295745 GCA_023653725.1 Bungarus multicinctus
ATATTTGTAGATCAAGGTTGAACTGCAAAGTCCATGGTGCTCTCTGAGCTTGGTGGGTTTTTTGCAGACGTTTCATTACCTGAGTAGGTGACATCGTAAGTGCTGGAAGGGAGTGGGGTTTGTAGAGAGGAGGAGGAGCTTGCTGATTTTCTTGAAGATATTTCATTACCAAATTAGGTAACATCATCAGTGCTAAGAGGGAGCAGGGCAAACCCTAGTCCCGTCCAGGACTGATGATGTTCTCTAGTTGGGTAATGAAATTTCTGCAAGAAAACAACCAAGCTCTGAGAGCACCAAGGACCCCACACAGTCCTACTACTACTACTACTACTGCTACTGCTACTACTACTACTCTGGGAAAACCCCACTTCATTCTAGCTCTGCTGATGTTACCTAGTCAGCTAATGAAATGTCCACAACAAAACAACCAAGAACAGAGAGCACCAACGGACCCCACACAGCCCTACTACTACTACTACTACTACTACTACTACTACTACTACTACTACTACTACTCTCTGCAAATCCCACTCCCTTCTAGCACTGATGATGTTACCTAGTCAGCTAATGAAATGTCTTCAAGAAAACAATCAAGTTCAGAGAGCACCAAGGACCCCACATAGTCCTACTTCTACTACTACTACTCCTCTCTGAAAACTCCACTCCATTCTAGCTCTGCTGATGTTACCTAGTCAGCTAATGAAATGTCCACAACAAAACAACCAAGAACAGAGAGCACCAACGGACCCCACACAGCCCTACTACTACTACTACTACTACTACTCTCTGCAAATCCCACTCCCTTCTAGCACTGATGATGTTACCTAGTCAGGTAATGAAATGTCTTCAAGAAAACAATCAAGTTCAGAGAGCACCAAGGACCCCACATAGTCCTACTTCTACTACTACTACTCCTCTCTGAAAACTCCACTCCATTCTAGCTCTGCTGATGTTACCTAGTCAGCTAATGAAATGTCCACAACAAAACAACCAAGAACAGAGAGCACCAACGGACCCCACACAGCCCTACTACTACTACTACTACTACTACTACTCTGCAAATCCCACTCCCTTCTAGCACTGGTGATGTTACCTAGTCAGCTAATGAAATGTCTTCAAGAAAACAAGTTCAGAGAGCACCAAGGACCCCACATAGTCCTACTTCTACTACTACTACTCCTCTCTGAAAACTCCACTCCATTCTAGCTCTGCTGATGTTACCTAGTCAGCTAATGAAATGTCCACAACAAAACAACCAAGAACAGAGAGCACCAACGGACCCCACACAGCCCTACTACTACTACTACTACTACTACTACTCTCTGCAAATCCCACTCCCTTCTAGCACTGATGATGTTACCTAGTCAGGTAATGAAATGTCTTCAAGAAAACAATCAAGTTCAGAGAGCACCAAGGACCCCACATAGTCCTACTTCTACTACTACTACTCCTCTCTGAAAACTCCACTCCATTCTAGCTCTGCTGATGTTACCTAGTCAGCTAATGAAATGTCCACAACAAAACAACCAAGAACAGAGAGCACCAACGGACCCCACACAGCCCTACTACTACTACTACTACTACTACTACTACTCTCTGCAAATCCCACTCCCTTCTAGCACTGATGATGTTACCTAGTCAGGTAATGAAATGTCTTCAAGAAAACAATCAAGTTCAGAGAGCACCAAGGACCCCACATAGTCCTACTTCTACTACTACTACTCCTCTCTGAAAACTCCACTCCATTCTAGCTCTGCTGATGTTACCTAGTCAGCTAATGAAATGTCCACAACAAAACAACCAAGAACAGAGAGCACCAACGGACCCCACACAGCCCTACTACTACTACTACTACTACTACTACTCTCTGCAAATCCCACTCCCTTCTAGCACTGATGATGTTACCTAGTCAGGTAATGAAATGTCTTCAAGAAAACAATCAAGTTCAGAGAGCACCAAGGACCCCACATAGTCCTACTTCTACTACTACTACTCCTCTCTGAAAACTCCACTCCATTCTAGCTCTGCTGATGTTACCTAGTCAGCTAATGAAATGTCCACAACAAAACAACCAAGAACAGAGAGCACCAACGGACCCCACACAGCCCTACTACTACTACTACTACTACTACTACTACTACTCTCTGCAAATCCCACTCCCTTCTAGCACTGATGATGTTACCTAGTCAGGTAATGAAATGTCTTCAAGAAAACAATCAAGTTCAGAGAGCACCAAGGACCCCACATAGTCCTACTTCTACTACTACTACTCCTCTCTGAAAACTCCACTCCATTCTAGCTCTGCTGATGTTACCTAGTCAGCTAATGAAATGTCCACAACAAAACAACCAAGAACAGAGAGCACCAACGGACCCCACACAGCCCTACTACTACTACTACTACTACTACTCTCTGCAAATCCCACTCCCTTCTAGCACTGATGATGTTACCTAGTCAGGTAATGAAATGTCTTCAAGAAAACAATCAAGTTCAGAGAGCACCAAGGACCCCACATAGTCCTACTTCTACTACTACTACTCCTCTCTGAAAACTCCACTCCATTCTAGCTCTGCTGATGTTACCTAGTCAGCTAATGAAATGTCCACAACAAAACAACCAAGAACAGAGAGCACCAACGGACCCCACACAGCCCTACTACTACTACTACTACTACTACTCTCTGCAAATCCCACTCCCTTCTAGCACTGATGATGTTACCTAGTCAGGTAATGAAATGTCTTCAAGAAAACAATCAAGTTCAGAGAGCACCAAGGACCCCACATAGTCCTACTTCTACTACTACTACTCCTCTCTGAAAACTCCACTCCATTCTAGCTCTGCTGATGTTACCTAGTCAGCTAATGAAATGTCCACAACAAAACAACCAAGAACAGAGAGCACCAACGGACCCCACACAGCCCTACTACTACTACTACTACTACTACTCTCTGCAAATCCCACTCCCTTCTAGCACTGATGATGTTACCTAGTCAGGTAATGAAATGTCTTCAAGAAAACAATCAAGTTCAGAGAGCACCAAGGACCCCACATAGTCCTACTTCTACTACTACTACTCCTCTCTGAAAACTCCACTCCATTCTAGCTCTGCTGATGTTACCTAGTTAGCTAATGAAATGTCCACAACAAAACAACCAAGAACAGAGAGCACCAACGGACCCCACACAGCCCTACTACTACTACTACTACTACTACTACTCTCTGCAAATCCCACCCTTCTAGCACTGATGATGTTACCTAGTCAGGTAATGAAATGTCTTCAAGAAAACAATCAAGTTCAGAGAGCACCAAGGACCCCACATAGTCCTACTTCTACTACTACTACTCCTCTCTGAAAACTCCACTCCATTCTAGCTCTGCTGATGTTACCTAGTTAGCTAATGAAATGTCTGCAACAAAACATCCAAGAACAGAGAGCACCAAATTCTCCTCCTCCTATTACTACTACTACTGCTAGTAGTAGTAGTAGTACTATTACCATCACCATCACTATCACTACTACAACTACTACTAGTAGTACTACCTGACTCTATGGCTTCTTCCCCAAACTCCAAAAACTTTAACCTTAAGACTGTCTACTATGGACCTCACCCCTTTCCTAAGAGGTCTGTAGGGGCGTGCATAAGCGCACCAACGTGCCTACCATCCCTGTCCTATTGTTTCTTTTATATTTTTCTTATATGTATCCATTTCATGTACTCATAACTATGTCTATACTTATACCTGTAATCTTATAATCGCTTGACAAAATAAATAAATAAATAATAAATAAATAAATACTACTACTACTACTACTACTACTACTACTACTACTACTACAAGGGACCCCACAGTAGTATCATCCCAAACAGCACCATCCCATGGTGCTGTTTGGGATGATAGTTAAAGCAAGCAAGCACTTATATCAGGGAGCAATTTTATAACATTAGAAGAAAACCCTTTAGTTTGATCCAGGCTGGCTGCTCCAAAGAGCACACAGGGCGAATGGCTCGAAGCAGAGGCAACGTTTATTTGACAGCAGTCGGAGATAGCTACAAAATTACAGTTTTGAAGTGGTGGCTTCTATAGGGCAGCCATTCCGTTGTCCCCAGAATGTGTAGGAACTTAGCCTGCCTTTGGGAGGTTGCTGGAGACCACACAGTGTCTGATAGAACTAGGACAGCAGTGGCTCACGTGGTTAGGATACCGGGCTGAGGATCAGCAGGGTTGCATTCGAAACCTGGTTGCTGCCAAGGGGTGGAATGAGTTCCCGTCACACACTCCAGCTCCCTCCAACTCAGCAGTTTGAAAGCGGGAGGCTACAAGTAAATCAATGGGTACCACTTCAGTGGGCAACTTTATAGGGACACAAAATAAACCCCCAACAGAGGGGGTGTGTGTGTGTGTGTGTGAGTGTGTGTGTGTGTGTACGTGTGTGTGTTCTGGCAATGGTGATGTCACCAGCAGATCCTTTCAACATAGAAGCACTTCGGTGCTTCCAAATCCAATACAGAAGTAGTAGTAGTAGGATCCTGTAGAAAGGATGGCATGGCTTGTTCTGACTACGGCTTCCTGAGACACCTACAAACACATGTTAAATCCAAAGCCGTTTTATTTTAGTTCAATGGCTGTGAATTATCATCATTCACAGCCTGTAATGAGCCTCAATCAGTTATAAACAGTCTCATGGAAGTCTGCCAAAGTCCTTCGGGAGAAGTCTGATAAGAACACACCTTTATCTTTCTTGAAGTGCTGCCAACAACTAAAGTACCAATTAATCTTTCAAAACCACAAATGCACAATGGAGCTTTCAGGTTCCAAACCGACCAGAGCGAACAACGTTGCTTCCTGCAAAGGTTCCTGTCCCTTTGCACTTCCCTTATACCTTATGGGAGGGGCAATCACCTCCAAGCCTTACTCCCGAGTTGCCCCCTTTGTCTTAACTGCTCTTGCCTTCTGGCAGCTCTGCGCACACATGCATTGGAAACAGGCTTCCTTTGTTTCTCGGCCTCGCTGCTGCCAGATTCTGAAGGCTCTAGAGTCAGCACATAACTCCCAGATGGCCCTAGCCCCATCTCTGTATCGGATGCAGGACCATCGTCTGAGTCCTCCAAAGACTCCCAGACTGGCCTATGTTCTCCTCCACTGTCCGATTCTGCTGCCATCTCCGCAGGTTTCCGGCGGATCTCAACACGGCTTGAATGCTTAGTGTGGGAGCCGTTGCAATCTTTACCTCTTGTAATTCAATGGTAGCTACCTTGGGGAGGGAGGGGTTGTGTGTGGAAACATGTCTTTGGAATGAAGTACTTGCAATATCTAGAAGAGGTTCTCTTATGTAGTTAATTTGCTGGCATTTGCCAATTCCGCCTATGTAAAGATCGGCTTTGCTCATTTCAGCTTAGATACTCTCTAGGACAATGGTCAAGGTGTCACTTCATATTCTGATCTAGGTTTCTGAGATCGTAATCATGCACACATTTCTTTTAAAAACAAGTCTTGTTTTATTGCAGTGCTGGGAATTATTTTCATTCCCAGCCGGTAATGAATCTCATAAGCACCCACCTTGCTTTCCTGTGAAGTGCTGCCAATAACAGAAGTGTCAAATGAACTAGAAAGAAAAACAACTGAAGTACAAAGAGCTTCAAGAATGACTCTCAACCGATCAAATGACTTTGCTTCCTGCAAAGGTTTCATCACCTTTTCCTGTCCTTTATACCTTATGGGAGGCGCAATCACCTCTCAGCCTTACTCCCGAGTTGCCCCTTTTGTTTCAGTTACTCTTGTCTTCTAGCAGCTCTGTGCACATGCTCACTGGGAACAGGCTCCCCTTGTTCCTCTGCCTCGCTGCTGTCAGATTCTGGAGGCTCCAGAGTCAGCACATAACTTCCAGATGGCCCTGGCCCCATCTCTGCTCCCCTGACTCCCAGGCTGGTCCCCGTTCTTCCCCACTGTCTGATTCCGCTTCCATCTGCACAGGCTGCCGGCGAACCACAACATTTCATGTGTGGGAGAAGATAACAGTAAACCTCTCTTCTTGTTCTGACCCAATCCTGTTTCCAAGAGAGCGAACACAAGACAAAGGCAGCATGTTTCGTTTATGACTTCTGTTTCTTCACAGATAAAAGGCTGTTTCCAACTAATTAGCTCTGACAAGAAAGAGCCTTGCCAAGTTTTTGCAAGGCTGCCAAAAAACTACAGGTAAGGGTCCTGTTAGATCTCTCGGCGGCTTTCGATACTGTCGACTACAGTATCTTATTGCGGCGGCTGGGGGGATTGGGAGTAGGGGGCATTGTATTACGGTGGTTCTCCTCCTTCCTCTCCGACCGTTCGCAATTTGTGTTGGCAGGGGGGCAGAGATCGACCCCGAGGCCCCTGATCTGCGGGGTTCCTCAGGGGTCGGTGCTCTCGCCCCTGCTGTTCAACATTTATGTGAAGCCGCTGGGTGAGATCATCCGTGGCTTTGGAGTAGACTTTCATCAGTACGCTGATGATACTCAGTTGTACTTTTCTACCCCAGGCCACCCCAATGAAGCCATTGAAGTGATGACCCGGTGCCTGGAGGCTGTGCGGGATTGGATGGGGCGGAACAGGCTTCAGCTCAACCCAGCCAAGACCGAATGGCTGTGCTTTCCGGCACCCCGATACAGCCAGCTAGTTCCATCACTGGCTGGGGGGGGGAATTCTTGCCCCCACAGACCGGGCGCGCAATCTGGGTGTCCTCCTGGACGTACGGCTGTCGTTAGAAGAACATATAGTGGCCGTCGCCAGGGCGGCTTTTTATCAGGTCCGTAGGATCTACCAGTTGTGGCCTTTTCTGGATCGGGATGCGCTTTGCACAGTCACATCCGCCCTCGTTATCTCCCGCCTAGACTATGCCAATGCTCTCTACGTGGGGCTCCTCTTGAAGAGCACCTGAAGGCTCCAACTGGTGCAGAATGCGGCCACGCGGGTGGTTTTGGGAGCTTCTCGGAGCTCTCATGTTATGTCACTCTTGTGCGAGCTGCATTGGTTCCCGGTGGTATTTCGGGTGCATTTCAAGGTGTTAGTTACCATCTTTAAAGCGCTCCATGGCTTGGGACCTGGGTATTTACGGGACTGCCTACTGCCACCATCGATCTCCCGTTGGCCAGTGCGCTCCCATAGAATGGGTCTCCTCGGGGTGCCGCCGGCTGGATGGCTGGCGACTCCAAGGGTATGGGCCTTCTCTTTGGGGGCACCCTCCCTCTGGAACGAATTACCCCCGGAGATGAGGATCATCCCTGACCTTTGGCCTTCCAGCGCGCATTGAAAACTTATTTATTTCATCAAGCCGGTCTGGCCTAGGGTTTTATGGGGTTTTAAATTCGGTCTTAATTGGTTTTAGTCTTTATTTTTAAACCCTTGTCTTGTTTTTATTATTCAGCCACAATATTTAATCTTTTTAATTGTTTTTAATTATTGTGTTATTATTGTATTTTTTAATGGCTGTACACTGCCCCGAGTCCCGCAGGGAGAGGGGGGGCGGTATATAAATGTTGTAAATAAATAAATAAATAAATAAATAAATAAATAAATAAATAAATAAATAAATAAATAAAGAAAGAAAGAAAGAAAGAAAGAAAGAAAGAAAGAAAGAAAGAAAGAAAGAAAGAAAGAAATAGTTTACAACACAAGAGTCTTCAAATACCAACTGTAATGTCTACGAGGCTGAGTTTCAAAACGTCTTTGCTTCCTACAAAGAATGTTCGCTGCACAGCTGCCTTTTATCTTCTTGAAGGAGGGGCCATTATCTTGCAGCTTTACTCCTGAGTCACCCGTGCTATTGTAGCTGCTCTTTCCTGCTGAGCAATCCTGCGCGCACACGCACTTGGCACAGGCTCCTCGGGAACCTCCTCATCACTGCTACCAGCCCCGACAATCTCTGAAGGCAGCAGTCCACTCCCTAATGGTCCTGGCTCCCTCATCTGAGTCCTTGCTCCCCTCAGCCATCTGCACCTGCTGCCGGCTAACCACAACACCTCTCTTATATGCCAAGAAAAATCATACGGATAGGCAAGCTAAAGTGATGGATGGCATTGTGCCAGTTGATGGCCCCTTCAGGTTGGGTGGCACTCAACACGCTCTTGAGGAAGCTGCTGAGGTATCTTCTGGAGTGCCACTGGTGTGGCTAGCTCAAAGCCTTTGGGATACTGGCGTTGTTCAGGGAGAAAACAGGAAAGACAGAATTGCGGTGGGAATATGGAACGTTTGAACACAGGAAAGCTCGGCGCATAGGCAGGTAAAATGAATATTGACTTACCAATAAAGGACAATGTTTGCAGCTCAGGTTTTTGCACTCCAGGTTGAAAGGATTAGCCAGTGACATCATAGTACTCCTAAGGATGCCCAGTCGGGAGTTCCTTTCAGGTCCCCACCAGGAGATGGAGCGAAGGACGGGAACTCATCCCTGCCCCACGACAGCTTTTGAGTGCAGGTTCTCTAACTTTCTTCCCAGCATTCCAACCTCATATTGCCCCATAAATCTGTACATTTGCTCCTGGCATCAAGTTAATAGGCATGTTATTGTGAAATGTGATTGGCTGCAAGAACTGCAAGGTTCTCCCTGCAGCTGATTTGCCTAAATCAGCAGGAAGCACAGTTTAGTGATTACATGCATAGGGCAGAGAAACTGCCAGAACGGCTGTTAGAATTCTGTGTAGTCAGGGAATCTGAGTTAAATATTGATCGCGGCTATAAAGCAGGCAAGGGAAAGAACGAAAGCATTCCAGCTGGCCGTTTAAAACCCACAAACCATGACTGTCCATCTGCACACGATTAAACCCTCACTGATGAAAAACAGTGAAAAGGGTGGAGGGAAAATAAAAGAGGAATTTATCAGATTTAATTGAAACAAAACTATGCACCAAAAGAAAGATTGTCAGAGAAAGGAAGGAAGAAAAAGGAAAGAAGAAATAAAGAAATAAAAAGGACGGAAGGAAGGAAAGAAGAAGGAAGGAAGGAAGGAAAGAAAAAAGGAAGGAAGAAGCAAAGAGAAAGAAAAAAGGAAGGAAGAAGGAAAGAAAGAATGAAGGAAGGAAGAAAAAAGAAAAAGGAAGAAAGGGAGGGAGGAAGAAGGAGAGAAAGAAAGAAAGAAAAAGGAAAGAAGGAAGAAATAAAAAATAAAAAAGGATGAAAGGAAGGAAAAAGGAAGGAAAGAACAAAGAAAGAACAAAGGAAGAAGGAAAGAAAGAAAGAAGAAAGAAAGAAAGAAAGAAAGAAAGAAAGAAAGAAAGAAAGAAAGAAAGAAAGAAAGAGAGAGAGAGAGAGGAAGGGAGAAGGAAAGAGAAAGAAAAAAGGAAAGAAGAAAAGTAAGAAAGAAAGAAAGAAGGAAGGAAAGAAGGAAGGAAGGAAGGAAGGAAGGAAGGAAGGATATAAGGGGAGAGAGAGAGGGAGAAAATTAGGACTGAAGTCTAGTTTGGGAAATGGATGGATAGAGATGGATAGAGATATGCATATATACTTCTTATACACTGCTTTGTATGTCCCATAGATTTATTTACTGTGTGTCTCCACAGTTAAATGCAGAGCCGTGTATAAGAAAGAAAAAGCACCAAGTAATTCAACCCAAAATGCAAAATTAAAGCAATCCAGATACAACCATGACTATGTTGATAGGCAGGATAAATTTGATCTGGTTACATCCATAAAATTCCGATTTCCCCTATTCAGTTGGCTCCTATTTTGTTAGGAACAGAGAACGAATCTTTTGAAAATGAGATGTAAAGATTCACGAAATACCTATAACCACCTGTACTTTTAGCTATATTTATCTACCTATATTAACCAAAAGTCACATCCCGAAAAGGGCAAGTTCAGAATGCACACACCACATACATACCCAGAATTACTATCAGCTAGTTAAAATGTTTTACCTATAATTATTTAATTGCAGGTAAAATGAAGTTGATCTTCTCCTCATCCTCTTCTTCCTCCTCTTCCTCTTCCTCCTCCCCTCCTCCTCCTCCTCTTCCTTCCCTTTATCTTTCTCTTCCTCCTCTTCCCTTTCTTCCTCTTCCTTTCCTTCTTCTCTTTCTCCTTCTCCTCCCCTTCCCTTTCTCCTTCCGCTTCCACTTTCTATTAAAAGCAAAAATCATTAAATTAGATTCCCCCCCCCCTTTTTTTTGGCTCAACTTTCCTACTTCTACCTCTCCAGTTGGATGTTCCAGTCATTTGTCTCCTGGTGCGTTGCACATAGCTAAAAAAATATTGAGAAATGCGCTAAGTTGTTAAAGAACAGAAACTCCCAACGGTGCTTGTGGCCTCAGGACAAAGGATAGATTAACAGTACCGCAGGATTCCTCAAGTTTCATATTTCCTGGGAAGAATTTAAATGAAAGCCTGAAATTTCACTGAAATTTCATTTGAAGTGAGACAGCCCATTTTAGCCTTCTAGCCGAATGCCCCTGGTGATGACAGAGACCATCGCAATAACTTGATTCATTGTGGAGCTGAACATTCATTACAACTTCTGAGATGGGGTGGGGGGGGAATGCACACATTAAAACTGAATGGGAAGTGCCTTTGTATATATAATTGTGCTTAGGGAGATGTTCTATTGATAGATGTTAAGTTTATAGGCAGGACCTATTGTTGGAAAAAATATCCATCTGGTTCGGTTTCAAGCGGGGAGAAAGACACTGGAAAAATGCAGGCTAGTTGGAAAGATGGTTTAATGGAGCAGAGCCATCAAGCACATGGTCCTAGTGCAGCTGACCACATGGAGTGGAGAGAGAGGGTTATTTTGCTTTGCCCTTGAGCTTCCTGTTCCTGTGGCAAGGTCATGTATTCTATTGGTTGCTGTCAGATTCCCATGGGGCTACGCACGGGTCATAGCTGATTTTGTAGGATATCTGAGTCAAGCTTGGTTAAAGCTTGGCCTGATGTGTAGTGATCAAAGACCAGTCATTGTGCAAGGTGCCAAGATGTCTGACTGCCTGGGCAGTGTTTATTAAATTTATAGGGTTTTTACAAGAAGACAAAGGCAACATAGATGCAGCATCTGGATTGGAGAATAGATGCCACATGGGTGAAAGCTCCCAATCACATTGGTACAATCTCCCAACCAATCCTTAAGACTAGTGGTGATGTTAGTAAAATGAGGTCACCTATAAGTCCGGAAAGTCTGAGACTTTCCACCTTTACCAAAATATAGGAAATGAGATCATGCCAATAGCCAAGAGGCCCATATAGGGTTTCTAGATGGCAGTTTGCGCCTTAGCATCTGTAGGATCTCAGTAGCTACCACACTGATGCAATGAAGGGGCTTTGTTGTGCAGTTCCTATTGTGGCTGTATCAACTCGTAAAGCATTCCTGGCTTGTTCTCGATTTGCCATAAGACGGGAAAGGGGGAGATTTGATGAGAGCAGTTCAGTTGCTAGGATCAGAAGCACATTCCACACGTGCCTTTCTCAAGATTGTGATTCAGATTACCAGAGCCAGATGGAGAGGTGTGTTTTCTACAGCCCAGGAAAGTGCTCTGTTGGAAAATGTGATTTATAACACACCCTGGAAGGAAGGGGGAAACAGGGTCATAGGTCGGCAATAAATTATGTAGGGCAGAGCCGACTGCACTCTGGAAAAGTGCCGACATGTTGCTCCTAATAAATAATTGGATTTCTTTTGAAACTTGGCTTCAGGCTCATGAATTAATTAGGGCATCCGTGGGAACCCTGACAGGCTGAATGGCTCTGCCCTGAAGGATAATCCCGCCATTCTGCAGCTAAAGGTCTTTAGATAGACTGGCCCAGTCCTTCTCAATGGGCAGTCAAATATCTGCTGGGGGCAGGGAGCTGAAGCTCTCTGAGCTTCTGTCTTTAGAAGTATGTTTCTCCTTTAGGGAAAATATAATATTCTGCCTTTTTAATAGTTCCTAAAATATTTCATTCTTCTAAGAAGGGTGGCTGCTACTGTAACTTCCTACACTATTTTTACCTATTAAGTGCATCCTAAATTTAGGCAGGAACCTCAGAGATCCTCAGAGGAAAGAAACATGTTACAACATTTGGATGAGAAGGCAAAACAATTCTGAAAAGAATGCCATATATTCTCTCCCCCCCAAGAGATGGAGGCTTTTGCAAAGATTGAACATGAAGCACTCCCAAATTCTAAGCAAAGTGGTACTGCAGAGAGTACTCAGTGAGAAATACAACTCATCTCATTGTGGTAAGGAAAATACGTGCATAGAAAAAGCAGGCTAAAAATGATTCCAGTTTATTATAGCTCCCACCAAAAGGTTACAATAAATCAATGTTGAAACAACAGTTGAAGGTGTAGCTCTTATCTTGGTGCTACCCATCTATTGGATATTTGTTTTTATGCAATTAAAACTGGGAATGGAATGGAATGGAATAGAATAGAACAGAACAGAACAGAATAGATGGAATGGAAAAATGGAATGGAATAGGAATAGAATGGAATGGAATGAAATAGGAATAGGAATAGGAATAGGAATAGAAATAGAATAGAATAGAAATAGAATAGAATAGAATAGAATAGAATAGATGGAATGGAAAAATGGAATGGAATAGGAATAGAATGGAATGGAATGGAATAGGAATAGAATAGAATAGAATAGAATAGAATAGAATAGGACAGGAGTGGAGTGGAGTGGAGTGGAGTAGAAGAGAACAGAACAGAACAGAACAGGACTGGACTGGAATAGAATAGAATAGAATAGAATAGAATAGAATAGAATAGAATAGAATAGAATAGAATAGAATAGATGGAATGGAAAAATGGAATGGAATAGGAATAGAATGGAATGGAATGAAATAGGAATAGAATAGAACAGAACAGAACAGGACTGGACTGGACTGGACTGGACTGGACTAGACTAGACTAGACTAGAATAGAATAGAATGGAAAAATGGAATAGAATAGAATAGAATAGAATAGATGGAATGGAAAAATGGAATGGAATAGGAATAGAATGGAATAGAATAGAATAGAATAGAATAGATGGAATGGAAAAATGGAATGGAATAGGAATAGAATGGAATAGAATAGAATAGAATAGAATAGAATAGAATAGAATAGAATAGAATAGAATAGAATAGAATAGAATAGAACAGAACAGAACAGAACAGAATATTACTGGCCAAGTGTGACTGGACACACGAAGAATTTGACTCCTGTGTATAAACTCTCAGTGTACATACAGACAAAGTGATAGGTCATATATCATAGATCACAGTTACAATCATTAATCATAAGATACAACAAGTGATAAATCATAGATATCAATAGGAGAGAGTGTTAGGAAAAATGAGAAGATGAAAAGCATAATAGCAACACAGCCCTATTACATGGGTAAATATCCTTAGACATAAGACAGTGCTGTGGGAATTAA
This sequence comes from Bungarus multicinctus, assembly GCA_023653725.1. NCBI lineage: Eukaryota > Metazoa > Chordata > Lepidosauria > Squamata > Elapidae > Bungarus > Bungarus multicinctus. The sequence continues at coordinate 8,209,110 of CM042849.1, forward strand.
AGAGTTCAGCAGAGTAATGGCATGAGGGCAGTGGTGGGATTCAAAATTTTTTACTACCGGGTCTGTGGGCGTGGCTTGGTGGGCGTGACAGGGGAAGGATACTGCAAAATCCCCTTTCCCTCCCCACCCCACTAACCTGCTTTCCAGCTCTGTTCTCCTGTGCAGGGCAACCAAAGAAGACCCAGCCGATCAGTTGGGACTCGGGAGGCAGAGAATAGATGGGGTTGGCAGGGCCAGTCAGAGGTGGGATTGGCCGGTTCTCTGAACTACTCAAAATTTCTGCTATCGATGTCCTGTTTGGTTGCTGTGCCAAACCAGACAGTTATTGCGGTACAAATGACAGACTTCCCCACTATCCTGTCAGAGTTGAACAAGCTTCTTGGATGAGAAGTGAAACATCTTCAAAGAAAAAACAAGTAAATTCAGTTGCCTCCTGAAAAAGCACCATTGTGACAACCAGGACAAGGATGACTGAGAATCTCTACAGATGCACTCAATAATTCTTCTATAGAACTGTATCACAAGTTCCTTGAGCAATCTGACCTTTCTGAGTTGATGCAGGAAGAACATCCTTTGATGCACCTTTTTAATGATGGTCCCAATGTTTAAGTGTCCATTTCAAGTCCTTGGAGAACCTAGAAACTTGGAAGTCCCAGAACCTAGAAACTTGAAGGTCTCTACTGATGGTTCTAATGTTAGGTGTCCATTTCAAATCCTTGAAGAACCTAGAAATTTCAAGTCCCGGAATGTAGAAACTTGAAGAGCTCTCCTGTTGATACTGCATTGCCTAATGGTCATGCCCCTGTCGGAATCTGAATCTGAGGAGGAAGATGAATAGCTGACAGGAAGTGGGAGTGTGGCTCCGTTGGCTGTGGAGGAAACTGGGGAAGGGCAAAGTCCGGCTGGGCAGAGCAGGGAAGAGATAGAACAAGGGAGAAGGAGTTCAGAGGAAGATCCAGGCCCACCCCCTCTTCATCCTAGGGAGGAACGGAGAAGAGAGCAACATGGGTTGCATGGCTTACGGAGGAGGAAAGGGCCCTGATTCCCTTCATTAGCCACAGCTGGGAGGAGAGTTTAAAAGAAATGCGTGCTGAATGCAGAAGCTGCTGGGAGCAAATGTAAGTTTATCTGGTGTTGACTTTGCTTATGTGTATTCCTGGCACCTTTGCAACCATGTTGAATTATTGCTGTGTCTTCACATCTGGAATTCTTGCTCCTGCCCTACCAAACTGATTACCTCATTTTGCCTTGATTGGACTTAAAGTTACAGTGTTTGTTGACCACATTTTGGACTTGATTCTCTGCAGCCAAAGGCTGTTCCTGAGAGACTTTTTCTCCAGCCAGAAGGTAATCAGGACACTGGGGGCAAAGTTGGAGCTAATAAAGGGACTTTTACTGATTATCTGACTGTGTTGCCTTTGTGCCACGCCCCTTCGGGTCATCACACTAATATTATAAGAGATGGTAGAATGGGAGGGCTATTTCTAAAATCTGCTATTCGTCTCTATAGTTTTAAGAAGAGTGTGCAATATTAGCTCAACAAGGCTAATGTCATTGAAAGTCAAAGCAAAATTGGAGGTTCATGCCCGCATAAAATAAAAAAAAAAAAAATCTCAAGGGGAGCCAGAAAGACATTTTAAGAAAACTCGCGAGGAAAAAAGATGGCCATCATCCAATTTTTAATCGATGGTTCAGATCTTAACAGCTGTGTTCATAATAAGAAAAAAATAAGGAAAAACATGAAAACCGCTTTTTGAAATGGTTTTGTTGATCTTTGCAGAAAGGATGAAAACTTCAAAGGATTGCAAAATTAAAAACAACAACTTTAATGTATCAGAAAGGGAATTTCTAATAGAATAATTAGAAGGGGAGTTAAACTTTTTTAATGGATGATTCTGATCCTAATTATTGGTCTTGCATTATGCTGTAAGCTGCCTAGAATCTAAAGCAGAACTAAAATACAGGTAGTCCTCAATTTATGACCACAAGGGAGCCCAAATTTTCTGTTGCTAACTGGGACATTTGTTAACTGGCCCATTTTACAACCTTTCTTGCTACAGTTGTGAGGTAAACCACTGCAGTTGTTAAGTTAGGAACATAGTTGTTAAGTGAATCTGGCTTCCCACATTGACTTTGTTTATTAGAAGAGACCACATGACTCTGGGATACAGCAACTGTCATAACCCGGGGTGAGATTCAAATTTTTTAACAACTGGTTCTATGGGCGTGGCTTAGTTGGTGGGCATGGCTTGGTGGTCATGTGACTGGCTGGGCGTGGCCAACTTAACATTGCTCACATTGAATCATGCATCTCCTCGCCTGGCCTCTCATGACTGTGGGGATGCTGCAACAGTTTTAAGTGTGAAAATTGGTCATAAGACACATTTTTTCAGTGCCATTGTAACTTTGAATGGTCACTCCACACAAGCAAAGTACCAGCAAAGGAGGAAAAAAAACTCCAGAAAAGTTCCTGAGACAGGAAGTCTAGTCCTGCCAAGAATGTAATAAGGGATAATGGAGAGGCAGTTTCTGTAAGCAACACCAGAATGTTTCCTTCCTGTCTTCCTTACAGGATTAGGCCAGTCATTTCTTCTAACAACCGGTTCTCCGAACTGCTTAGAATGTTAACAACCGGTTCTAGGGAATAGGTGTGAACCTGTAGAATCCCACCCCTGGTCATAACTATCAGTCAATTGCCAATGAATTTTGGTCACATGACCTGTGATGACCCGGAATGTAACACAAACATAACAAAATCCAAAACGTAAATAAATGTTCTTTAATGCCTCCAATTTGGCCCCACTGTTCAATAATTCTCGGTTGGAGATAAAACTTATTCAAAAATAGTTTTCAAAAGAAAGCAATACAGTCCGAACTTAATGAACAGATAGAGGTGAAATAAGAAAACTAAAACAAACTACAATGAAAGAATTTCCACAATGGACCAGGATAAGTAATTACCAACTTCAAGGAGATAACAAGGCACAGTCTGTTGGAAGGACCGCAACCAAGAAAACTTCAGCCCAAAATAACAAACACTTTGCTTCTGGCAATGCTGTATTGTAACGTCTGTCTTATATACTATTCTCCCCAGCTGCCACCAATGAGAGGGATCATGGCCACTTCTTCTCTCATAAGCCAAGTTATTCTCTTCTCCATTTCTCCCTGCATGTCCTAGGATGAAGAGGGGATGGGCCTGGTTCTTCCTCTGACTGCCCAGCCGGCCTCTGCCCTTCCCCAGCCTCCTCCACAACCTCCGGAGCCACCACTCCACTGCCTGTCAGCTGTTCCTCCTCTCCCTCAGAGTCGGACTCTACCAAGGGCATGACATGACCATGGGGATGCTGCAATGGTCATAAGTGTGGAAAACGGTCATAAGTCACTTTATTCAGTGCCATTGTAACTTCGAATGGTCACTAAATTAACTGTTGTGAATCGAGGATTACAGAATTTTTGTTTGAGCAAAACAAATACTCCTTGTTTAGTGACCACAATTGGGATTGGCATCATGGTCATTAAGTGAAGCAGTTGCCAAATGAAACCAGAAGGGTGCTCACCATTATACTTCAGCTTCCTTTCATTTACGCACTTGCAAAGTTGCAAATGTAAGGATTGTTCCCTAGCGACTTCTTGATCACTGTTGTTAAGTGTAAACGGTGGCTAAACAAGGCAGTCGCTAAACAAGGACCACTGCATGGATAGAAGAGTGTAGAAAATACTTTTTATTTTAAAAATGCAATTTTGTAAGTGTGGCTCTCGAAATAAGCTTTTTCCAAGCGATCTATCCAATAGAGGTTTGTCTATAATCTTCATCAATTTCATACAAATTTTGTCCGGATATATTCATTTCTTAGGTATGCATTTTTCCTATTGTTCCGAAAAGTATATGGTGAAATCTTAGGTGGTTAAGAATCCATATTTTTTTGTCTCTGCATTGTTCTGGTTGCAGTCCATCTTTGGTCAGCCTGCCTTAAGCTTTATGTGAGAAAAGTAATTTTTCACCTTAGGTCAACCTTATGGATCACAGCACATGAAGGTTAGCCTTTAGCAGGAAGATATTTCTTTTTATTAATGTAAAACCATTTCTAAAAGGCTGCTTGCTGTGCCCATTTGAAGATCAAAGCAATTCTATTTCTCTTCTTCGGCTATCTAATAGAATTATTTTTCACCTGCCTTTCACCAACTAGATTTATATATTTTAGCTTGTTTTTCTCTTGCAAGATGGAAGGGATTAAAAATAACTCTTAAGGAAAATGCTTTATTATATTCCCAGCTCATACCTCCTACTAAATTTGAATCATTTCCAAGTAAAGTATTATTTCTTTAAAAAACATGAAGGTAAAAATAGGGTTTATATGCATCAGCAATGTCCAAACTTTTTATGATTGTGCATTGTTATCAAATAAATCTTTCTAAGACTGTTTCTATCTATCTATCTATCTATCTATCTATCTATCTATCTATCTATCTATCTATCTATCTATCTATCTATCTATCTATCTATTTATCTCTCTCTGTCTCTCTCTCTCTTTTATCTATCTATCCATCCATCCATCCATCCATCTATCTATCTATCTATCGATCGTCTATCATCTATTTATCTCTCTCTCTTTTATCTACCTACCTACCTACCTACCTACCTACCTATCTCCTATCTATCTCTATCTCTGTCTCTTTCTTTCTTTCTTTCTATCTATCTATCTATCTATCTATCTATCTATCTATCTATCTATCTATCTATCGTCTATCATCTATTTATCTCTCTGTCTCTCTTTTATCTACCTACCCACCTACCTACCTACCTACCTACCTACCTACCTACCTACCTATCTATCTATCTATCTATCTATCTATCTATCTATCTATCTATCTATCTATCTATCTATCTATCCATCCATCCATCCATCTATCTATCTATCTATCGATCGTCTATCATCTATTTATCTCTCTCTCTTTTATCTACCTACCTACCTACCTACCTACCTACCTACCTACCTACCTACCTATCTCCTATCTATCTCTATCTCTGTCTCTTTCTTTCTTTCTATCTATCTATCTATCTATCTATCTATCTATCTATCTATCTATCTATCTATCTATCTATCTATCTATCTATCTATCTATCTATCTATCTCTATCTCTGTCTCTTTTTCTCTTTCATCTATCTCTCTATCTCTCTATCTCTCTATCTATCTATCTATCTATCTATCTATCTATCTATCTATCTATCTATCGTCTATCATCTATTTATCTCTCTGTCTCTCTTTTATCTACCTACCCACCTACCCACCTACCTACCTACCTACCTACCTACCTACCTACCTACCTATCTATCTATCTATCTATCTATCTATCTATCTATCTATCTATCTATCTATCTATCTATCTATCTATCTATCTATCTATCTATCTATCTACCTACCTACCTACCTACCTACCTAATCCATCTATCCATCTTCTTTCTTTCATTCATTCATCTATCTATTTTTCTGTCTCTCTGTCTGTCTGTCTTTGTGTGCTAATACATTGATAAAAGTATTGATGATGAATTAAAGTCTTATATCTAATAATACAGGATGTAGGAAGAGTTCGGCAAAGTCCAAAGTGTAAGACCAAATTCAATTTCTGTCTCTAGTCCTCATATTCTGAAGAAATTGAAATCTGAAGAAAAATACAGATTTGATGTGGAAAAAAATACGGATTTGGGAGCAATTTCAGATTTTGATCCAAATGTTCTCTGCAGTTTTGAGGCGGTAGCAGAACATCTTCGACTTCCTCAAGCACACCCGTGCAACCCACTGCTTTCATCAAAATGATAAAATACAGGTAGTCCTCAACTTACAACCACAATCGAGCCCCACATTAACGTTGTGAAGTGGGACACATTTGTGAAGTGAGTTTCGCCTGTGTTACAACTTTTTTTTTGCCACATTTGTTGAGTGAATCACTGCAGTTGTTAAGTTAGTTACACGGCTTTTAACTGAATCTGGTTCCTCACTTGATTTTGCTTGTCAAATGGTCACAAAAGGGGAAATCATATGACCCCCTGGGGCACTGCAACCGTCATAAATCTGAGTCAGTTGTCAACCATCCAAAACAGAAATCATATGGCCGTGAGGATGCTGCAATGGTTATAAAGTGTGCAACTTCGAATGACGTCATGGTCCTGTCGGAGTCTGAATCTGAGGAGGAAGACGAACAACTGACAGGGAGTGGCAGTGTGGCTCTATTGACTGTGAAGGAAACCGGGAAGGGCAAGTCCGGTTGGGCAGAGGAGGAAAAAGGTAGAACAAGGGAGAGGGAGTTCAGAGGAAGACCCAGACCCACCCCCTCTTCATCCTAGGGCACGCAGGGAGGAACAGAGAAGGGAGCAATGTGGGTTGCGTGGCTTATGGGGGAGGAAAGGGCCCTGATTCCCTTCATTAGCCACAGCTGGGAGGAGAGTTTAAAAGAGATGCGTGGTGAATGCGGCAGCTGTTGGGGACAAACGTAAGTTTATCTGGCGTTGACTTTGTTTATCTGTGTTCTTGGCATCTTCCCAATTGTGTTGAATTATTGTTGTGCCTTCACATCTGGAATTCTTGCTCCTGACCTACCAAACTGATTACCTTATTTTGCCTTGATTGGACTTAAAGTTACAGTGTTTGTTGACCATATTTTGGACTTGTTTCTCTGCAGCCAAAGGCTATTCCTGGGATACTTTTTCTCCAGCCAGAAGGTAACCAGGACATTGGGGGCAAAGTTGGAGCTAATAAAGGGACTCCTGCTGATTATCTGATTGTGTTGCCTTTGTGCCATGCCCCAGGTCATCACAAATGGTCACTAAATGAACTATTGTAAGTTGAGGATTACCTGTAAATTATATACCATTGTAAGAGAAGCTCCATTCATTTGAACAGGCATGCAACATTACAATAGCTAAACAACTGGTTGTAGTCCTCATCAGAATGGTGCAAGTGCTAATTTCTTCAACAGATTGTAAGGTTTAATTTGGTAGCAATAGAAAGCCATCAAAATACAAAGGAGCTAGTCATGTTAATTGTAGCTAATTAAAGTACTTTCCCTTTCATTAAGTTTAAATTAGATTAAATTACATTGCATTTAATTGGGTGCCCAAGAAATGTTGGTTTCAACACCAGCTGTTTTGGGAATGCAGTTTTTTCTTCCTAAAATACTTCATCCATCCATCAAGCTGAGAACTCAGTTCTTAGTGCCTTATATACGTACTTTCCTTATGAAAGAGATTTGCTGTCCTTTTTCTGAAATGTTTTTTCCCAATTTCTCATTCAAGTCTATATTCCTTATTTCCAGCAGTCCAGTGGTGGAATTCAAATTTTTTTACTACCGGTTCTGCGGGCATGGGTTGGTGGGCGTGATAGGGGAAGGATACTGTAAAATCTCCAATCAGAGGTGGTATTTGCTGGTTCTCTGAACTACCCAAAATTTTCACTACCGGTTCTCCAGAACTGGTCAGAACCTGCTGAATACCACCTCAGCAGCAGTCTCTTATTCAATGAAACTTATTAACTTACTCACTCACTCACTCACGCATTCATTCATTCACTCACTCCCAACCTTCCTTCCTTCCTTCCTTCCTTCCTTCCTTCCTTCCTTCCTTCCTTCCTTCTTTCCTTCCTTCCTTCCTTCCTTCCTTCCTTTTCCTTCCTTCCTTCCAATCTTCCTCCCTCCCTCTGTCCTTTCCTTCTAATGGTTCTAACTTCTCTCCCTTCCTCCTTCTCTTGTTTCCTTGTTACCTTCCTTTTCCTTCCTTCCTTCCTTCCTTCCTTCCTTCCTTCCTTCCTTCCTCTCTTCCTTCTCTTTAATTTACCTACCTTATTTCTTTCCTTCCTTCCTTCCTTCCTTCCTTCCTTCCTTCCTTCCTTCCTTCCTTCCTTCCTTTCTTCCTTCTGAAAAGAAAAACACCAAATAAAAAAGAAAGATGAATGATACCAGAGGCTTGAGAAATTGTACAAAATGTTCCCTTTTGCTGAGAGGAAGAAAAAAACAAACGAACATGTCTTTCCATAATTCAGGGGACAATTTGAGTCCATTTGCTCGCCCTTCTGCAAGATTTCTGACAGATGCTCCATGCAGTAAGCTATTTAGCACAACTCAGTTGGCAAATGGAATTTGATTCTTCCCGTGCCTGTTCCACACACCCCCACACACACTAATTTTGCTTTGATGAAGTGCAGAGTCACCTTTAAAATTTGTAACAGAATAACAGCATTGGAAGGGACCTTGGAGATCTTCTAGTCCAGCCCCCTGCTCAAGCAGAAGACCCTATACCATTTCAGACAAGTGGCTGGCTCTTCTTAAAAACCTCCAGTTTTGGAGCACCCACAACTTCTGAATTCCACTGATTAATTTGTTCTCACTGTCAGGAAATCTCTCCTTAGATCTACAGAAGTTGGCTCTCTCCTTGATTAGTTTCTATCGGTTGCTGATGAGATGATCTGTTGGTTGCTAATGCCGAGACTTTACATGGTGGATGGGATGATGAATAAGTCAGATACTTGGAAAAATTGTAAGCAGGAGACCAATTTCCCTTTGATATTTGGAGAAAGGTTACTAAGGTGGGGAAAATGAATCATGAGATGACTCTTTCACGGTTGTTTTTAAGTTCAGAGCCTCTACTTCAAGTCAACTGCTATAAAGGTTATACTCATTTATATATTTATTAGATTTAATAAGAGTGCCCAACTCCAGAATGACACCGGTGGGCTTACAATATATGCTACACCTAAGTTAAAAACACAACAGAAGCAACATGCCTACCCAGACTAAAGCAGTATTTTTAACATGAATAAAAAGAAAACTCAGTAGGGACTCTGACAACGGAAGATGGATGGATGGATGGATAGACGGATGGGTGGGTGGATGGGTGGGTGGATGATTGATTGGGCTTGGTAATTAAAAAAAACGCCTATTTTCAGTGACAAAGCTATGCAAAAATTCAGAAAATAGGTGTATATATCAGCAGATTTAGGAGAAGAGCATTCAGAGCTGGTGGGAGGAGTTAAACACGTCATCAGTTTGGAATCCATGGCTTGCCACAAGGGACTGAAGCCCAGCTTCCCTTGAATTCCATTTACCCTTATCTAGCGCCAACGTAGTGCTGTCTGTTCGTTGGCTGTAATAATACAGTAAATCTTTTGTGCTTGAATTTAATGAACGATCCCAGTTCTTTGTACTGACAGCAAAACTTCTGTGGCCTATAGATAAGGAAAGGAAATGGCAGGAAACACACAATCTTAAAATGCTGGTTGCACTTATTCTTTTTTATTTATTTAATGCTTTATTGAGTTTTTTTCCATTTATACATAATACCAATAGTTATTAAACAGTGCTGTGATATTATATATACATTTATGTGTCCTATCAAAACTTACAATACACAATATTTTCATACCCTCTGATCTATTATATACATTATTTACATCTTTTATTCTTATATCTATTGTCGATCCAAATAAACCATGTTTTCCATACTGCATTGTATTCTGTGTCTGCTTTCTCTTTTAATTCCATAGTTAATTTATCCATTTCCACATACTCTAAAAAAAAATTTGATTATTAAGCCTTCAGGTGATATGGAATTTTTCTCCCAGTACTGAGCATATGAAATTCTTGCTGCTGTTAATATATGTAATATAAGATATTTTGTCTTTCTGTTATAGTTTTTTAAAATTATTCCTAAAGGGAATAATTCCAAGACAAAATCAATTTTGTTTTTAGTTAACTCTTCTAACCACGTTTGAATCACTTTCCACTATTTTTTCGCTTCGGGGCATGTCCACCAAGAATGAAAAAAGGTACGTTGTTGTTGTCCACACTTTCAACAGTTTGGTTTTAAATTTGGGTAGATCTTAACCAGTCTTGAGGGTGCCAAGTGCCAACGATAGAACATTTTATCCTGGCTTTCCTTGTATGGCGCTGATTTTGTTATTTTATAATTCATATTCCAGATCTTTTCCCATTCTTCCAGATCAATAGTATGTCCAACGTTCCTACCCCATGCAATCATCATTCCTTTCACAATTTCTTCCGCTCTTTCAAATTCTAATAAATGTTTATATAACTTTGGTAATAATTTCTCATCTGGGCCAATCAAGATTTTATCTAGTTTTTGTAATTCATTATCTATTCCAAATTCTTCACTGTCTCTTTTATATCTTGTTTGAATTTGCATATAGGTCCACCAATCCAATTTTATTCCCTGTTCTCCCAATTTCTGTCTACTCTTTAGGTTCCCTTGATCATCTAAAATTTCCCTATACCTGGCCGTTCTCTTAACCTCTGTTATATTGGGGTGGATTACTGCTTCCAAGGGAGATACCCAGTTTGGAATTTTCAAATAATATTTATTCTTTATTTATCTCCATGATTGTATCAGCACATTTCTTATTTTATGTCTATAGAAGTATAGATATGGTTTACTTTTTTTTTTTATCCCACAGGAAGGCATGCCATCCTTTTTGTATGTCACGCCCTTCTATGATTAATATTCTTTTTTTCCTTAGATTAATCCAATCTCGTATCCATATAAGTATTGCCGCCTTGTGGTATAGTTCCCAATCTGGAAGCCCAAGGCCACTTTTTACTGTTCTGTATCCTGTACAGTGGTAGATTTGTCTTCTGTACAGATGCAGATAGATAAACTGCACAAACATCCATAACAAAGTACTTTTATTGGTTCATCAGGTATCCTCATAACTCACATTTGTGACGAAGTTCTTCTTTAATGACCAATCCTTTGCATATCTGTTTTGTAGGTAAAAAGAAGATTATCTTCTATCCTTTTTCCCTAATTTCATAGCAATAGAAGTAAAACAGTTACCGTGAGTCTGTGAGTTCAGCCAACAGTGAGGAAAACTCCCCCAACCCACCGAGGGTCAATTTAGTGACCAGTTAGGATTACAGATGTGGTCACGTGACATGGACTACATTTCCCAGGATACCTTTAACTACATTTCCCATGATGCATTCCCTTAAGGGGACAGCTCACAATTGCTACCTAACTATCCAATTCCCATATACTGGCTGGACAGCACACTTACTATTCTGTAAATCTTTTAATTTTATTTGCGCTTTTTTGCCTGCTCAAACAAATTTTGTGATTGTTCTATTTAATTCTTTAACAATTTCTTATCTAATTTTGTTGGAGTTGTTTGGGATAAGTATAAAATCTTTGGCAGAACATTCATTTTTAGAGTTGCTGTTCTTCCTAATAACGACAATTTGTAAAGACTCCCATTTTTCCAAATCTTTTTTAATTTGATTGAATAATTTGGTATAATTGTCTTCTTTTATTGAGGAGCACTTTGCTGTTAACCATATTTCTAAATATTATTTTTTTTTGTGATTTGTCATCCCATTACTTTTTCTAAGTCCCTTTTATTTTTAATTGTTATGTTTTTCACTAGCACTCTCCCTCAGAGACAGTCTCCAACAGGGGCATGACAGTTTGTCTGCAATGGTATAGGGTGTCTTGCTTGGCCAGGGGGTTGGACTAGAACAGAGGTTGCCAACCAGTGGGCCGGGGACCACTAGTGGTCCACGAGAAAATTTTGGTGGTCCACAGAGAAATGTCACCCCCCAAGCAATTAATCCAGGCTGCGCAGGAACACAAGGCTGCGCCATCAACATGGCCTGGGAACACAAGGCTTGCATCGCTCGCATTAGGAACAACATGAGGTAGTGAGGGGAGAGGGAAAAGGGGGGAGGGGGGACTTGCCCCAATCGCCCCACACGCCTCGCCTGACCACTGGATTGCTTCGTTCTGCTTCTTTCTTCCGCCTTTGGCTGCACGCAAGGAAAGCAGCAAAAGTCTTTCTTTCTCTCCCCAAACTCCGCCAGAAATGAGTCTTTGGGACCCTGCAAGGCCTCCTGCTCCAAGAGGCTGTGCTGGCGCGACAAGTCTCACAAAGATGCATTTCTGGGGGAGTTTGGGGGAGAGAAAGAAAGACTTCGGCTGCTTCTGCTGCTTTCCTTGCATGAAGCCAAAAGTCTCTCTCTCTCTCCCCCTGAGAACAGAGCTGGAGACAGTATCCTGCGATCCCAAATAAAGAATGATTGATCGGTAGGAAAACGGGGTGAGGAATTTTCCTGCAGACTTTTCTGAGGATTTTCCCAGGGTCTCTGGTCCGCGGGATTTAAAATTATGAGTTTGGTGATCCCTGAGGTCCAAAAGGTTGGTGACCCCTGGACTAGAGCAGGGGTCGCCAACCATTTGGACCTCAGGGACCACCAAACTCATAATTTTAAATCCCAGAGACCACTAACCGGTTCCGTGGGTATGGCCTAATTTGTGGGTGTGGCTTGGTGGTCATGTGACTGGCTAGGCATGGCTTGTATGTAAATATTATAAATATTTATATAAATATTGAATTTTTTATTTAAAAAGAGCAACTTTTACCCAAAATCAGGCAAAGCAGGCAGGCAGATTGAGTTGCTCACAGAATCACAGATTCATTCAGAGATTTATCTATCTGTCTTTGGCTAGCTCAGTCTGTCACATAAAATTTGCTTGCAAGCAAACTCATGAAATTTGCTAGCAAGCAAACTCACAAAATTAACTCACAACACACCATACATGTAAATATTGAAATTTCTATTTAAAAAAGAGCAACTTTTACCCAAAATCGGGCAAAGCAGGCAGGCAGATTGCATTGCTCACAGAATCATTCAGTGATCTATCTATCTGCCATCGGCTAGCTCAGTCTCTCAAATTTGCTTGCGGTGAGTCTGCACTGAATTTGCTTGCAAACAAACCTTCAATCCTAAGAGGAGGTTTGGCTGTGCTTAAAAGCAGAGCTGAAGATCTAAAGACTAGTTAGAAAGCAAGAAATCCAACCATTGCCTGCTTCCTAGCTAATCTAAATTTCCCAGCACAGCAGATCAGCTGATGGTCAGAAAAAGGAAAAATAGCAATTTAGCAGGCAAGTTTACCAGGTAAGGAGTGAGTGGGCGGGGAGGGTTCCCGCAGGCCATGTGGGCAGCGCAGCCTTGTGTTTCTGCACAGCCTGGATTAATTACTTTGGAGGGGTACTCTGGAGGTGAGATTTCTCTGCGGCCCACCAATATTTTCTCACAGGCCACGAGTGGGCCGCAGCCCATCGGTTGGCAACCGCTGGACTAGAGGATCTCCAAGGTCCCTTCCAACTCTTATTATTCTGTATTCAAAGCTGAGATGAAATCCTTATATGAGTCTGTAGACATCTATAGCAATCCTCATCATCTTTTAACGACCCCATAATTCCTTTGTGGGTGGAGTACGGACAACTGATCGGAGCTAGCAGAGTGTTTTAATGGCCGGATGACCTTCCTGTCACCAATGCAGAGTTTTGTCCAGCAAATATATTCTCAGTGTGCCCAGAGAGAGAAATATCTGTGTCAGCTGTGCCTCCATTCAAAATCCAAGAAAAAAAAACCTTAGACTCCATTACAATAGAGGAAAGTACTTTTAATGGATATGAAGTGACAGCAACAAAAGGAAAGCACGTTCTGAGGTAAATAGGCGCAGAAATTACATATTGAAAGTTATCCCAAGTTCCCTCCCCCAGGAGTTCAGACTGGACATCCAGTCTGAGGTGTGTATTATGTCGTGTGGGATACATCTTCAGGTGGTGTCTCATCCATCTGGTATGCCGAGGATGGTTGACCTTGGCCTAGAAAAGATAAGTCTATGAAGTTGCGCAGTAAGCAGGAAAGCAACACTCCAGCATCCTTCTCCCCCTCAACACCAAATTACCCCTCCCCCACATTTCCATGGGAGCCGGCAAGAGTCAAGCAGCAAAAGATGTCAGGAAAACTTCTTAGGAGGCTGACAATCTGCATCTACCTAGGATTGAACTCACAGCCTCCTGATTGTGAGGCGAGAGGTCCACCGTACCACTCCTGTAGACAGATAACAGATAATCAGAGTTGGAAGGGAGCTTGTAGGTCATCTAGTCCAACCCCCTACCCAAGCGGGAGACCCTACACCATTTCTAACAAATGGCAGTCCAATCTCTTCTTGAAAGTCTCAAGTGATGAAGCTCCCACAACTTCCGAAGGCAACTTCTGTTCCATGGGTTGATTGTTCTCACTGTCAGAAAGTTTCTCCTTATTTCCAGGTTGAATCTCTCCTTGTTCGGTTTCCATCCATTATTCCTTGTTTGGCTTTCGGGTGCCTTGGAAAATACCTTGACCCCTTCTCCTCTCTGTGGCAGCCCCTCAAATATTGGAAGACTGCTATCCTGTCTCCCCTGGTCCTTCTCTTTACTAGACTAGCCAAGCCCAGTTCCTGCAACTGTTTGTTGTATGTTTTAGCCTCCAGTCCCCTCATCATCCTGGTTGCTCTTCTCTGCACTTTTTCTAGAGTCTCAACATCTTTTTTATAATGTGGTGAAGAAAACTGGATGCAGTACTCTAGGTGTGGTCTCACTAAGGCTTTATAGAGCGGTATTAGTACCTCCCTTGATCTTGATTGTATCCCTGTGTTAATACAACTTAGGATTGCATTAGCTTTTTTGGCTGCTGCTGCTGCACACTGCTGGCTCACATTTAGCTGATTGTCCACTAAGACTCCAAGATCCCTCTCACAGTTACTGCTATTGAGCCTGGTTTCACCCAGTCTACATAGGTACTTTTGGTTTTTCTTGCCTAAGTGTAGGACTTGACTTTTATCTACATTGAATTTCGTTTTGTTAGATACGGCCCAGTGTTCTAGTCCGTCAAGATCCATCTGCATCTACAGCAATGCTCTCTTCAAATATGTGGTCCAAAACACCTTTCAGGAGCCACATCATGAGCGCATAGGGAATGTGCTCCTTGCATTTAGAAATGTGTTTCTGCTCACATGAGAACTGGTGGCAAGAGGCAGATAATTTGATCCAGGGGGAAAAAAAACAACGGAGGAAAACAACTATGTAAGAATGCTAAATAGCTCCGTGATAGATGGTGACGATGCCAATGATGTTTCCCCAAGATGGAACAACTGTGCAGGCTTGCTACTGTTTCCATGACTCCAGCTAGAATTTCTGGTCTGTATTTCCCAGGAGTTCAGCAGAACAGAATAAACAAGGCTGCCTTATTGACAGTTATAAAAGCCAAGCAGATGGAGAATACTTCTTAGCAGAAGGAACTAGGCCAACCTTTTCTCTGCAGCTAATGAGACATTGCCTGCAGGAAGACACTATTGGAAACCTACTGCAGGTTACTAAATTGCCTGTGGATGTTTATACTACAACACAATGTAATATTACAGCCATATGCCTCGTGTGCACAGGGGGAGTTGTTATGAGAGACCCAAATCTTTGGAACTCAGCCATTGCTCAGTCTCTGCTCACAAAGCAGTAACTCCAAGGGGCATCTCCACTCATTAGATAAGCCTGTATTCACAAAGAATGTAAGTAGACTGGGTGACACTGTTGGCTGAGCCATTACGTAACTTGCTCCCCTTCCTCATCCGTTACTGTCACTGCTCCACACAGGCACAGTCCCCCCCCTCCACTCTGCTAAACAACTAATTCCCACAACACTGTCAAACTATTTAGTAAGGTTGTATTACAGAGGTGGTATTCAGTAGATTCGGACCAGTTCTGGAGAACCGGTACCGGAAATGTTAAGTAGTTCGGCGAACCGGCCAATCCCATCTCTGACTGGCCCCGCCCCATCTAGTCTCTGCCTCCCGAGTCCCAGCTGATTGGCTGGGTCTTTTTTTATTGCCCTGCACAGGAGAACGGAGCTGGAAAGCAGGTTAAGGAGGGTGGGGAGGGAATGGGGATTTTGCAATAACCTTCCCCCAGGAGTGGGGAGGGAATGGAGATTTTGCAGTATACTTCCCCTGCCACACCCACCAAGCCATGCCACGCCCACCAAGCCACACCCATAGAACCTGTAGTAAATTTTTTTGAATCCTACCACTATTATTCTCCTCGTCTTTCCTATTGCCTATCTCCTTTTCTACTTATGACTATAACTTTCTTGCTTGTATCTTTATGATTTATATTGTTTTATTTAGTTTCTTAGTATGATTTTCGTTGATTGCTTATTTAGTATCCTATGATGATTATTAAGTCTTATGATTTATGATGAATGTAAGTTTATGACGACTATCATCATGATTTATCACTAATAGCTTTTATGTACATGGAGAGATTATGCACCAAAGACAAATGCTTTTGTCTTTGGTGCATAATCACACTTGGCCAATAAAGAATCCTACTCGATTCTATCTGGAGAGAATTAGCAAATGATGAGATTCAGTACCTGGAAGGGAAGTTTTGAAGATGCAAAATGCCAATTCTGTGTTGTGCACCCAATAAACAATACAGTTTTTGCCATCTTTTTAATGTTAAGCGGCGGGCTAAGAGCTAAGAGCTTTTTTATGTTAAGTGGCAGGCTAAGAATTAAGAGCATGTCATTACAAGATCTATCTACTATTTTAAGGGATGGGACACATTTTCCCGTCACTGTGGTAAGAGACCAACATTGGTAAGATTTACAGGACCACAGGGAAACAGTTTGGAGTAGTGTTAAGGCATCAGGCTAGAAACCAGGTGACTGTGAGTTCTAGTTCCAGCTTGGGCATGAAACCCAGTTGGGTCACTCTGAGTCAGTCACCAGGAGACTATGAACTCTAGTTCTGCCTTAGGCATGAAACCCAGTTGGGTGACTTTGGGTCAGGAGTGACCAGGAGATTATGAATTCTTATCCCATCATAGGCACGAAATCCATTTAGGTGACTTTCTCTCTCTCAGTGCAACCCACCTCAATGGGTTGTTGTTATGGGGATCATAGGAGAAGGAAGGCTGCTTCCAACTAATTAGCTCTGACAAGAAAGTGCCTTGCCAAAACTTGCCAAGAACAACAGATAAAGTTCCTAAACAATAAATCAAAGAGTCTTCAAACTCCAACTCAGATATTCCTAATGTCCACCAGGCTCAAGTATCAAACTTCTTTGCCTTCTGCAAAGAACTGCAGTTTCTCAACTGGTTTTTATCTTCTCAGGGAGGGGCCATTACCTTGCAGCTTTACTCCCAAGTCACCCGTGCTGCTGCAGCTGCTCTTTCCTTCGAGCAGCCCTGAGTGTATGCGCACTGGGCACAGGCTCCTCGGGAACCTCTTCCTCATTGCTGCCAGCCTCCACAATCTCCGAAGGCAGCCTTCCACTCCCTGATGGTCCTGGCCCCATCCCTGAATCACATGCAGGCCCCTCACCTGTGTCCTCGCTCTCCGAGATCTCAGCCGTCCACACCTGCTGCTGGCGAACCACAACAGCTGAAGACCGTGAGAGCCTGAAACCTTGTCAAGGACATCAAAAGACATGTGAAGTTGAAGGAG
This sequence comes from Bungarus multicinctus, assembly GCA_023653725.1. Lineage (NCBI taxonomy): Eukaryota > Metazoa > Chordata > Lepidosauria > Squamata > Elapidae > Bungarus > Bungarus multicinctus. The sequence goes on from CM042849.1 coordinate 8,226,438, forward strand.
GCGGTTCCCATAAAAAAGTGGACTTATTTACGTGGATTACTTGAGAAGTTGGGGGTTTGGCTGGGGAAACGATCATTTAATTCTATGAACTGGTGTTTGGGAACTTCAGAGTTGGTTTCGCTTGAACATTACCGTTCAATAAACAGTAAGATTTTCAGGAACAGAATGAACCTGCAGTTCTTAACATCTGGTTTCCCCCACTGACTTTGCTAGTCAGACGTTCCCTAGGGAAGTTGCTAATGACAATCCCAGCACTAGGGGAGATGCTGCAACGATCAAAATGAAAAAGCACCTGAATTTGGGTCACATGTCTATGGAAACGCTGTGATAGTTGTAAGTCTGAGAACCAGCCATAAGTCACTTTTTTTCCCATGGCATTTAGTCTTCGAATAGTCGCTAAACAAATCCTTGCATGTCGAGGACTGCCTGTAAATTCTATTGGCAAAGGTATGGCAGGCACAGATTTCGTGCTGAATGGAATTCTTTATGGATGGTGTTCTGACCCAGGCTTCGCCAAATGTACTTAAACACAAACTTGTTTGAAAAGCAAAACCTATTTTAATGCAACGCTGGGAATTACTTCCCATTCCCAGCCAGAACTAATCATAAACAGCTCCCCAGCTTGTCAGTGCTGGGGAATGCTGCCAAAAACAGAAGTCTCCAAATTAATTATAACAGAACCCAACCGAAGTATTAAAAAAAACCCCGACCAGAGTACACAGAGCTTCAAGGAGGACTCGGAATCTAATTGAACTGCTTTGCTTCCTGCAAAGAGTTCGTCCTTGAGGTCTGACTTTTATCCCTTAAATGTCAGCCTTCAAGATTTTCTTCCTTTGCTTCTCTTCTTTTGCTTTGCATCTTTCGGCTGTCATAAGTAACGGGGGGAGGGAGAGGGCCATGATCATGGGAAGTGAGCTGGAGTTGTTAAGAAACGAAACTGTATAAGTTGGGGGGGGGGAGAGTCTTGCTTAGGTTTCTATTCTATGCTATGCACAACTGCAATTGCCAAGGTCAACGGACAGAGGCCTCATCACCACCTGAAGATGCCCACATGATGCTATGCACAACTGTTAATTGGAAGAGTGAATTGAACTATTGGGGGTGGGAGTCCTCTCCAGACTCCCTGACTGGTCATCACTTTGTATATGTGATTTACGCGCTCATTTTCTCAGATTCAGAATTATTTTGTTGCTACTACTTGATCCAGTAAAAGATATCTTTTCTCTAACAAATGGAGTCTAAGTATTTCTTTCTTGGATTTTGAATGGAGCATCAGCTGACATTATGGGAGAGGCAATCACCTGCCAGCCTTAGTCCCAAGTTGTCCCTTCTGTTTCAGCTGCTCTCACCTTCTAGCAGCTCTGCGCACACGCACACTGGGAACAGGCTCCCCTGGATCTTCTGCCTCACTGCTGCCAGACTCCAAAGGCTCCGAAGGCAGCACCCACTTCCAGATGGTCCTGGCCCCGTCCTTGCATCAGATACAGGACCTTCATGTGAGTCCTCTACAGACTCTCTGACTGGTCCCCTTTCTTCCTCACTGTCCAACTCTGCTGTGGTCTGCACTGGCTGCTGGAGAACCACAACAGATGGAAGCAAATTGATAATGTTGTGATGAACATTATTTTTATGGATCCCTGCAATGGATCAACTGTGCCAGTTAGGATACAGGTTCCCAACCCCTCCGGGCTGCAACCCACTACTGAGTCACGGCCCATTTGGAACCAGGCTGTGCAAGCAGCGGGCTGGTCTGTGCATGTGCAGATTAACTTGGACTAGCAGTGTGCCAGTGCATGCACAAGCAGTAGGCTAGTTCCAGGGGTGGGTTTCTACCGATTCTGTCCACCTCTGTAGAACCGGTAGCTCTGAAGAGCAGCAGACATAGAACCGGTTCTATGTATGCTGATGTTTTTGCCCACCCACCCACCCGGGCTCTTATCTGACCTTTATTTCCTGATTTTTTCAACTTCAGCTGCCATGTGAGGCACAGCTGCAGTTAAAAAAGCAGGAAGAGAGGGCTGTTTCAAAGGCTGCTTCTCTGCACTCAGCGTGCTGATGACGATTTACAGGCGACCTCTCGCAGTGTGCAGGAAATCACATCATAAATAACTGAACCTCATAAATCCTGAACTGGTAGTTAACCCTGTCATATCCCACCCCTGGCTAGTTCCCTTCTCCCTCCCATGCCAGGCCGCCAAGCCGTAAAGGTTGGAGACTACTGAACTAGGAGATCTTGGGGGGGGGGGGGGGGTTCCTATATCCTACATTCTTGGGGAAATACACCAAACATTTGTTGTGCATTAATATTATGCTCTCCAGATTTCTGCAGGTGTATTTGGGGATGAGGAGGTGTTTACTTCTGTGTTTTTAAGCCTTTTCTCTGAGTCTGAGTTCTCCTTCTGCTTTCCTTGCTTAATGGTGTGTTGACTTGTAAACTCCTGCTGATGCCAGATGGCTTCGGAACGGCAAACAATTGAAATGTCACACTGATTTAACAAACTGTGTGTTATCTAACTTATTAGATGGTATATGATCACAGCTGATGTCTGTCAGATATCTCCAATTAAGACCGATTGTCTCCTTAGATCTACGTTTCCATCCACCTTATGAACCTCTGTTGATGACCAGAAGGTAAAGAGGAGAATTATGTAGATGGTAGCACATGCTTACCACACAGAAATCCCCAGTGAAAGAGATTATTTAAGAGGGGATGGAGGTTCTAGAGAGGCAGTTCCTGTTGTGGCCTGACAGCTGCAGCCAAATCAGAGGAGGAGGAGGTGTAGGAGTCAGGGTCAGCAGGAAGGCAACCTGAGACCTCTAAGGGGGAAGAGGGAATGGAGCTGGTAGAGAGAGAGAGAGATGGAGCATGGGCCATCCATCAGCCCTCAGATGGAGAATCAACAACCCCCAGATCTGCAGGCAGCTGATGAGGAAGAGGAGAAACAGCCGGGTCCAGTGCCTGACACACGGATGTGCAGAAAGCAGAGGAGAGGAGAGCAGTGGAAATCCATGGGCTGATCTTTGGGATGGAAGAGCCACCGCTGCTAGTGAAGCTCCACCCCAACTCTGGGGATAAAAGGCAGGTGATGGTGATGAATAGATGTGACAGACAACTATTCATCTTCCGGCTGGATGGACATGTTAGCCTGCAGTGAGAGAGAAACTTTTTTGCCGAGCTTATTTATTTATTTTTTTAAAACAATCTTTACTGAATATGCAACTAAAATAATGAACAAACACATACACAACATAGAGAAAATACACACACACACACACACACAAAACAAAAAAACAAGCGATTCCGTTATCAACAGTTTGTGGCTCCTTATTTGTTATCATTATTGGTGTCATATTTACAAGTAAGTCTTAATGCGAGTATGTAATGGTACTACCTCCTTTACAGTTTAACAATATTTACTAATATATTTTCTATCTTTGTTCTATCTAGTCATACCAACATTCCCAGCTTTTGTAATATTCGGATGATTCTTTATCCTTAAGTGCTAGGGTCAATTTATCCATCTCTGCACAGGTTGCTATTTTCTGAATAATCATTTCCCTCTGTTGGAATATCGGCTTGTTTCCAACACTGTGCAAAGGCTAATCTAACTGCAATAAGAATGTGCAATATTATATATTTGGCTTTTTAAGGGAATGGTCTATTAAATATCCCTAATAGGAAGAATTCTGGTTTTAATTTGCAGTCCTTATTAAAGGAATCTGAGTTCATTCCAGACCAGAGGGTTTGTTGTCTTTCCACGTTCTCACCTGCCCCAGCCAAACATCCATCATGATTGCATAGCCAGGATTCATTTCCTTGAGGAAAAAACTGCTAGTAGAATTAAGTTTGTAGGAGAAGGAGCGGCAGAACCTGGGACAGAGTTAAAGGAGGAATCAGCCTAGAATCGCTACGTAGCCACAAGTCCAACCTCCCTTAAATTCTGTTGACTATAACCAATCTATATCCAAGCAGATACTAACAGTCACTAGCAAAGATTCCTGTGCGTAGACCTGATTAGCAATAAATCGTTTTCAATATAAGGGAATATTTGCAGCTCAGAGTTGAACTATGGGTTAGGATTAGGGGTTAGGGGATTAGGGTTAATTAAAACTGGTGATGTTACCTAGTTTGGTAATGAAACGTTTGCAAGAAAACCATCAAGCTCAGAGAGCACCAAGGACCCCACATAACTCAAGTTTAATTGGACCTTGCCATGTGGAGCTGATCTTTGGTGGCTGACAATGTTCTAATAAAATAGTCAGAAAAGAATTGATAATAATCTTGGTTTATTGACGGGACCTGTGCTGTTCTGACACTCTCTATAAAGTTTTATGTATTTTATAACACATCATAAAGTCTGTGTGTTCAGCAGAACGTTTTTGATGCAACTTTCAATCTAATGGAAGTTCTTTGTTTTGCCTGAATGGAAATAATCAACCAGCCGTAGCCATCCACTTGTTCTCATGCCATCCACTTGTGAAAAAAAAACCCTAAAGAGCAAAAGTTAATTATACCATCAAACTTAAAATCAAGATCCGGTGTTTTGCTGATTGCGCCTTCGTATTTGCCAGTTCTCCGAACTACCCAATTATTATTACCTTTATTGTCAGAGTACAACATTTGTACAATGAGATTGGCTGAGCCTCCTTTTGTGCAACCCCCGCCCCCAACACGACTCACAGTGAGGACCGAAGTCCCTAACCCAGTCCCAATCTTATTACATCATGTGACCTTGTTGCACAACGCGCCGGCCCTGCAAGTCTATCGTACTATGCTGACATGAAGTTATTTTCCGTTCAGAAGTCTGACAAGCCCATGGGTAGAAATTGTTTTTCAGCCTGTTGGTGTGGCTGGCTATGCTTCTATATCTCCCACCCGAATATCTATCTATCTATCAATCAATCAATCTATCTATCTATCTATCTATCTATCTATCTATCTATCTATCTATCTATCTCCTATCTATATCTCAGTCTCTTTCATCCGTCTCTGTCTGTCTGTCTGTCTGTCTGTCTGTCTGTCTGTCTGTCTGTCTATCTATCTATCTATCTATCTATCTATCTATCTATCTATCTATCTATCTATCTATCTATTTATCTATCTATCTAATCTACCTACCTACCTACCTACCTACCTACCAGGGGTGGGATCTGACAGGGTTAACTACCAGTTCAATGATTTATGAGTTTCGGTGATTTACGATGTGCTTCCTTGCACGCTGCGCACGTGCGCCTGTAAATCGTCATCAGCATGCTGCGTGCAGAGAAGCAGCCTTTGAAACAGCACCTTTTTCCTGCTTTTTAAACTGCAGCTGTACCTCACACGGCAGCTGAAGTTGAAAAATCAGGAAATAAAGGTCAGGTAAAAGCCCGGGGGGGCAGGTGGGGGGGGGGGCAAAAACATCAGCAGACATAGAACCGGTTCTATGTCTGCTGCTATTCAGAGCTACCGGTTCTACAGAGGTGGACAGAACCGGGAGAAACCCACCCCTGCTACCTGCCTACCTACCTAGATCATCCATCTAGCTATCACCTTCAAAGCATTACATCCGACACAATAGATTCCCTGTCATAAAATATAAACAGCAAGACACCAAACTAGATATCTGCAACTCTTCTAATCCAAATCCAATTGCTCACAAAAATTCCAAAGCACAGCAACGGTTTCTTCCCTGCTGTTACGGATGCCATCAGTGATAAACACTGGCGAACAACCAACTCTGCTCAGGGCAAACACGCAACGGTAGGTGCTCTCGTTTACGTCTTGCTGATAATGATTTTCCTCAGAGGCAGCATCATTATTTATTTCCTGGTGTTTATAGCTGGCTCTGAGCTGTTATGGTTTTCAGGCTGCCTTTGAGCCCTGACAGGGGGCCGCACAAATCCCTTGATCTGCTTAAAATAAAAGGGAAAGCTGGGTGTCTGTTGTTTACAACCTTTTCCCTTCACAACCCTGTTGCTTCACAGTACCGGTCTCACAACAAACTAATGACACTTTTCCGAGACAGCCAGCTGCTTCCAGAGAGGGAATGGGACAACTTGCCACAGTCAACTTGACATTGTCATGCCCCTGTTGGAGTCTGATTCCGAGGGGGAGGTCAAACAGCTGACAGGAAGTGGGAATGTGGCTCCGGTGGCTGTGGAAGAAATTGGGGAAGGCCACAGTCCAGCTGGGCATTCAGAGGAAGACCCAGGGCCACCCCCTCTTCATCCTAGGGCACACAGGGAGGAACAGAGAAGGGAGAAATGTGAGTTTCATGGCTTGCGGGGGAGGAAAGGGTCCTGATTCCTTTCATTAGCTGGAGCTGGGAAAACAGGATTTAAAAAGGGTGTTTGCGCACAGCACCTTGCTGGAAGCAAAGCATACATTATTTTGGTTTATCAAGTCTTATCTGGGTTCTGACGTCCTCCCAACTGTGTGTGTTTCATTATCTTTTGAAGTCTGCAATTCCTTATCCTGCCCTGTCTCGTTAATTGCTGCAGCATGGTTTGTGTTGGTTTTTATTTATAATTTATATGTTCGTTGGGTTCAGACTGGACTTCTACCCTTTAAAAACTATTCTTGGGAGAGTTTTTTCTCCAGTTGATGATAACTGGACATTGGGGGCCAAGTTGGAGGTATTAAAGGGACTTTACCTACTTCTGTGGATTTGTTGCTTTTGTGCCACATCCTGGGTCATCACAGACATGGTCAAATCACCACAGGGCAATGCAACAATTCAATTTAAATTATTTAAAATAATTTGTAAAAATTATTTTAATTTTTGTAAATTGCATTTTGTTTCGTCCGCTCCTTTGGCATCCTTCCTTTAATTATTCTAATGCACTATTTCTTTGATCAAACTCTTCTTTCACAATGAGTTGGCCATGGCAAGTTGGCCATGACAAGTTGCCGTAGATCAGGGGTGTCACACTCAAGGCCCACAGGGCAGATGTGGACCACAGGGGTGCTTAAATCTGGCCTACGAAGCCTGCCTGGAAGTAGCAAAGGATCGGCCCATGATGCCTCTGGCAGCCAAAACGGGGCATGGGGGGGCCCTACACCCCCGTTTTCAGCCTGGATGGTTTTCTGCAGCATTCTGCTGGCCAAAATGGGGCATAGGAGGCCACGTGAGTCCCCCCCCCCCCCGGTGCCCCATTTTGTCCAGCAGGGTGCTGCAGGAGGTGTCCATCTTGTCTCATCCCTCCCTGCCACGCCCAGCCTGCAGAGGAGAACTACAGTGCTGATTCGGCCCTTAAAAAAATGCAGTTTGACTAGAGGTGGTATTCAGCAGGTTCTGACAGCGGAAATTGCAAATTGTTTGGAGAACCAGCAAATACCTCCTTTGACTGGCCCTGGCCCCATCTGTTCTCTGCCTCCTGAATCCCAGCTGATTGGCTGGGTTTTCTTTGGTTGTCCCGCATAGGAGAATGGAGCTGAAAAGCAGGTTGGTGGGGTGTCCGAAGGAATTGTGATGACCCGCGTCGTGGCACAAAAATAACAAAGTCACAAAAGTAGATAAATTCCTTTTAATACCTCCAACTTGGCCCCCAAGGTCCAGTTATCCTCGGTTGGAGATCAAACTCTTCCAAAAACAGTCTTCAAAGGGAAGAAATGCAGTCTGAACCCAAAGAACAGATAAAGTCGAAATTAAAAAAAACCAACACAAACCACGCTGAAGTAAATTAACACGACAGGTCAGGATAATAAATTGCAGGCTTCCAAAAGATAATGAAGCACACACAGTTGTGAGAACGCCAAAACCCAGATAAGCCTCGACAAAGATAATGCAGGCTTTGCTTCCAGCAAGGAGCTGTGTGCAAACGCCCCTCTTATATCCTGTTCTCCCAGCTGCAAATAATGAAAGGGATCAGGGCCCTTTTCTCTCCCGTAAGCCACGTTGCTCCCTTCTCCGTTCCTCCCAGGGTGCCCTAAGATGAAGAGGGGGTGGCCCTGGATCTTCCTCTGAATGCCCAGCCCAACTGGATTGTGCCCTTCCCTAGTTTCTTCCACAGTCACCGGAGTCACACTCACACCCCCTGTCAGCTGCTCAATCTCCCCCTTAGAATCAGACTCCAACGAGGGCATGACAGGAATGGAGATTTTGCAGTATGCTTCCCCTGCCGCGCCCACCAAGCCATGCCGTGCCCAGCAAGCCACGCCCACAAAACCAGTAGTAATTTTTTTTGAAACCCACTACTGAGCTTGACACCCCTGCCAGATATCCTTCTAGAGCTGCAAAATGATCAGCTGCATGGCTGAAAGGTCACTCATAGAGAAACAGATGGAGTAATAGCAATAGCACTTAGACATATATATTGCTTCATAGTGCTTTTACAGCCCTCTCTAAGAGGTTTACAGAGTCAACATCTTGCCCCCAGCAATCTGGGTCCTCATTTTTACCCACCATTTTTACCGGTTCTGGAGAACCGGTAGCGGAAATTTTGAGTAGTTTGGAGAACCAGCAAATCCCACCACTGACTGGCCCCGCCAACCCCATCTCTTCTCTGCCTCCCATTGAGTCCCAGCTGATCGGCTGGGTCTCCTTTGGTTGCCCTGCATAGGAGAACGGAGCTGGAAAGCAGGTTAGTGGGGTGGGGAGGGAAGGGGGATTTTACAGTATCCTTCCCCTGCCACGCCCACCAAGCCACGCCCACCAAACTACGCCCGCAGAAACGGTAATAATTTTTTTTGAATCCTGAGTTCCAGTCCTGCTTTTTGGCACAAAAGCTGTCTGGCTGACTTTGAGCCAGTCCCCAGGAGACAGTGTGTTCTAGTCCCACCTTAGATATCAAAGTCACCTGGGTAACTTTGTGCCAATCATCAGGTGATGGTGAGTTCCAATCCTGCCTTTGGCATGAAAACCGGCTGGGTGACTCTGAGCCAGTCACTCTCTCTCTCAGCCCAAGACATCAGGGGTAGGTGACGTACCTGACAGTTAATTCCTATCGCAACCAAACAGATCAAACACTTGGTTGATCCCAATAAAAGCAGACCCTGACTTCGTTTGAAAATGCTAGGATCGAAAGAAGCAAAGAAAAACCCTGAAATTTTCATTAGCAGAGTTGATGAGAAATAGGATACAACATCATCAAGATGAAAAACAATGAGATTTGTCTGAAATATAAACGGTGAGCAGAGGCAGAAGAGAGAGAGAGAGAGAGAAAATATTCCAGCAACAAAACACAATTTCATTATTGCATTCAAATATGAGGCTTAGGGTGTGTGGAAGGTTGAAAATGTGTCGAGGAAGTGACAAAACTCTAACAACGATAATTTTTTAATATATATTTACTGTATATATATATATATATCCTCTGTGCTTCAAAATAATAGATTTACACCTATGAGAAGTGGAAATCAGCATAAATGTGCCTGCTGATACTTTAAATATGCATTTTCTTTTAGTAAGATCACTTTTAGAATTAATTACTTATTTTCAATTGCAAGACAATCTTAGGAAAGCAATTAAGGCTAGAGTGGGATGTATATATATATTGTATATAAAAAGCAATTCTCTTATTACCTTGCTGAATCCTACCTTACAAAAAGCCCTTGACTTACAACAGTTCACTTAGTGGCAGTTCGAAGTTACAACGGCAGTGCAAAAAATGACGTTTGACCATTTTTCATGCTTACAACCATTGCAGCATCCCCATGGTCACGTGATCAAAATTCAGACATTTAGCAACTGACTCACATTTATGACAGTTGTAGTGTCCCCGGGAGTCACTGTTCCCAGTATGCATGCAGGCAGGGCTACTCGTAGGAAAGAGCAGCTGCAGCAACACGGGTGACTTCGGGAATAAGGCTGCAAGGTGATGGCCCCTCCCATAAGAGATAAAAGCCAGCTGAGAAACCAGAGTTCTTTGCAGGAAGCAAAGACGTTTTTGCACTCAAGCCTTGTGGACGTTTGGATTATCTTGGTTGGTGTTTGGAGATTTTTTGTGTTTGAAATATTTCTTAGCAACCTTATCTAGTATTCTTGGCAGCCTTTATTTTTATTTATTTATTTTATTATTTGTTTGTTTGTTTATTTATTTATTTATTTATTTATTTGATTTGTCAGTTGCTTACAAGATAACAGGTATAGGTATATACATAGTTATGAATACATGAAATGGGTACACATAAGAAAAATGAAAGAAACAATAGGACAGGGACAGTAGGCACGTTGGTGCGCTTATGCACGCCCCCTACAGACCTCTTAGGAAAGGGGTGAGGTCAATAGTAGACAGTCTAAGGTTAAAGTTTTGGGGGTTTGGGGAAGAAACCACAGAGTCAGGTAGAATATTCCAGACATTGACAACTCTGTTGCTGAAGTCGTATTTCCTGCAACCAAGCTTGGTGTGGTTAACCTTGAGTTTGTATCTATTGTTTGCTCTTGTGTTGTTATGGTTGAAATGAAGTATTCATTGACAGGTAACTCATTGCAATGTATGATTTTATATACCATAGTTAGATCAGACTGAAGACGGCGTAATTCAAGGTTTTCTAGGTCTAGAATTTCAAATCTAGTGACATAAGGTATTCTATAATGAGTAGAGGAGTAGAGGAGCCTTGCACAATGTTGGCAAGGCTCATTCTTATCAGAGACAAATTGTTTTAATAGCCTTTTAACCGTGAATTAACGGAATTCGCAGAGAAGCATTAAAAGGTTTTGCTTTTATCTCTGGTGTTTGTTTACTTGAAACAAGGTTTGGGTCAGAACAGTGGGTCGACTCGGGAGTAAAGGCATAGGTAGACGGTGAATGGCTTCTCCCATAGGGAATAAAGAGGAGTGGGGTTTACAGGAGACAATTAGTTCATTTAATTAGGGTGAAGATTTGTTCGTGACTCCTTGCCAAGCATTTTCTGGTACAGCATTGCGCTTGGAAGCTATCGGCCTGGCAACTCTCCAAGCCTGATAAGATCTGAGGTTGTAAATTCACTCTTGAAAGACTATTTGCTGGTACTTTGCTGGATGTGAATGATAAGAATTCACATTAGTCTAAATAAAAGAGGCTTTGTCGGAACGAGGAGTCCGCTTTGTGATTTTGTGAAGCCTTGATCAGAACACCTATTGAACGTTTCCAAAGGACTTGGGACAGGCAAATGTTATCGTTTAACAATATTAAAAGTACTGTTGCAAAATATAAGCTGTTCCAAGAAAAGTTGCCTTTGCAAGTAACTGATGGTGATGTCATCAATATTATTATGATTATTGGTGCATTCAGTCAGACTAGGTAACGTCATCAGGGCAAATAAGTGCAGGAATTTTTCCCCCTTTTTTATACACAGATACTTGCCATTCCAGTGTTGGTGGGGTGTGCTTTTCTCCTTAGTAGTTCCTTGATTATTTGATAAGAAGGGGAACTTGCCAAATCTGCAGATGATACTAAGTTGGCAGGAATAGCTAACCCCCTAGAACAGGGGTCGTCAATCTTTTGGACCTCAGGGACCACCAAACTCATAATTTTAGATCCCAGGGACCACTAACTGGTTCTGTAGGCATGGCCTAATTTGTGGGTGTGGCTTGGTGGTCATGTGACTGGGTGGGCGTGTCTTGTATTATAAATATTTAGATAAATATTGATTTTTTTATAAAAAAGAGCAACTTTTACCCAAAATCAGGCAAAGCAGGCAGGCAGATTGAGTTGCTCACAGAATCACAGATTCATTCAGAAATCTGTCTATCTGCCATTGGCTAGCTCAGTCTGTCACATAAAATTTGTTTGCTGTGAGTCTGCACTGAATTATAGAACCTTCAGTCCTAAGGGAGGTTCGGCTGTGCTTAAAAACAGAGCTGAAGATCTAAAGACTAGCTAGAAAGCAAGAAATCCATCCATTTTCTGCTTCCTAGCTAGTCTAAATCTCCCAGCACAGCAGAACAGATGATGGTCGGAAAAAGGAAAAATAGCAACTTAGCAGGCAAGTTTGCCAGGTAAGGAGTGAGTGGGCGGGGAAGGTTCCCGTGGGCCATGTGGGTGGCGCAGCCTTGTGTTTCTGCACAGCCTGGATTAATTGCTTTGCAGAGTGCTCTGGGGTTGAGATTTCTCTGTGGCCCACCAAAATTTTCTCATGGCCCACCAGTGGGCCGTGGCCCACCGCTTGGCGACCGCTGCCCTAGAAGATAGGCTCAAGATCCGGATGTCAAACTCGATTTCATGGAGGACCGCATCAGGAGACCACATCAGGGCATGGCCAACGCGATGTCACTCATGTGGGGGCCCATATACTGCCCAGAGTGCTCTGCCAGCAAAAATGGGCTCCAGAACTCTGTTTCTGGCTGCAACCATCTCCTGTAACCCTCTGCCAGCAAAAACAGAGGGAAGGAGGGATGCATGGCCTACTACGTTTTGTTGGCAGAGGCACCATGCAGTATTGGTATTGTACCAGTTCAGCCCAGTTCAGCCGAACCGGTAGCTCCGACGATCAGCTGCTGGGCCCTCCCACCCACCTGGTTGTATACTGACCTTTATTTCCTGCTTTTCAACCTCAGTTGCTTCACGTGGCACAGCCAATTACTACGTGCTATCTGTTTTACACACAGGGCTTGCAACAGAAGTTGCAAATGCTGTACGCATGCACACACAAAGCGTGCACTCACATTGAACCTGAAGACTGGCACTGTGGGCCAGTCTTTCGCTATTTCCAGAGTGGTCCCATAGGCCAGATCTAAGCACCCCGCAGGCTGGATTTGGCCCACGGACCTTGAGTTTGACACCCCTGTCCTATGACAACTTTATGGCCCTTCAGTGGTCCACAGACCACAGGTTGAGAACCACTGTTCTAAGTCATTTAGCCCGTGGGCAATAGTTTGTCAACTCATAACATATTTCTATTTAGAGTTGCCAACAGAAAGGGAGGGGAGAGCAGTGCAGCAGCTTGCAAACTGAAAGTGCATTCCATAAATGTTTTCAAAGACAGTAACTAGGTGACCGAAGTTTCTGCCGCGTAAAATTCAAACTGGAGAACATGATTGATGACTCTTGGCTATGGAGGTGTCCCATTGGAGAATATGAATTACGATATACCCAGGGGGTGGGGGAAAACCAGGATCAAGGGTGACAATGAATGATGTGTCTCAGAGTCAGCTACACCCAGGCAGTGCCGGACTTTTAAACTCCCAATAAATCCTTTTGAAGTTTTGGAAGTTTGGCTCGAGACTCGTGATTTAAATGGGGGGTAACTGCTGGAATCCTGACATAGTCCTTGGGTTGGAAAACTCCATGTCTTCTTCATTCTTCTCCTCATCATCTAACTCTGGAGTCTCGTCTTCATCGCCGGATCACCTAAAAACAATTACCTGCAAACGTGACTTTCCTGCCACCATTCACATTGGACAATGAAAGGCCCCATTTTAATATTGCCACAAACTATTTCATTCTAACATCCTGGGAGAGATGCAACTTCATTAGGAAATCACATCCCAACCCTCAGAACTCAGAAGCACAAAGTTGGGACGTGAATGTGACACACTTAATCTCTTCTAGCAACCAGGCTTAATTATAGTGAAAAGATCTGATGGAGTTTGATGACTTTATTTTTGCCATCCATCTGTGGCCAAAATTGATCACCGAGAGTAATAGACACTCTTGCAAATATTCGCCTTCGTTTATACAGCCTGCAATCAGTTTGAACGTTAAATCTTGAAAGCCGCAAATATGCAAATGGCATGGGAACTGGGCTAAAGGATTTTCAGTAATTGGAATTGAAAAGATTATGATTCTTCGCCAGGACATTAATCATGCAAAAAGTTGATGCCACCTTACAGTCTCTTTTGCACCATTATGCAAATGTGCAATTGTTCATTAAGGCAGAATGAAAAATGGCCGAGAAGCAGAAATATCCATGATAAGTAGCTTTTTTTTTTTGTTCCTGCTGTAAACAGATGTTAAACCCCTCTCTAAATGTTCCAGGTCAAGATAACAGAATAACAGAGTTGAAAGGGACCTTGGAGGTCTTCTAGTCCAACCCTCTACTTAAGCAGGATACCTTCTACCAGAGGTGGGATTCAGCAGGTTCTGACCAGTTCTGGAGAACTGGTAGCAGAAATTTTGAGTAGTTTGGAGAACTGGCAAACACCACTTCTGATGGGCCCCACCCCCATCTCTTCTATGCCTCCCGAGTCCCAGCTGATCAGCTGGGTCTTCTTTGGTTGCCCTGGACAGAAGAATGGAGCTGGAAAGCAGGTTAGTGGGGTGGAGAGGGAATGGGGATTTTACAGTATCCTTCCCAGGAATGGGATCCGACCGGTATAACTACTGGTTCTGTCGCTTTGCGTCGTGCACGCGAGTGCAATTTACGACCTGCTGAGTTGCCAGGACAGCTGAGCATCACTGTGTGCAAGTGCGCAGCGGTTGGAAAAGCCCTTTTTTCCCTGCTTTTTCAACCACAGCTGTGCCGCGCAAAGCAGCTGCGGTTGACAAAGCAGGAAATAAAGGTCAGGTAAGAGCCCGGGCGGACGGGTGGGCCAAAACAGCAGCAGATAAAGAACCAGTTCTATGTATGCTCTCTGTCTGCTGCTTTTCAGAGCAACTGGTTCTACAGAAGTGGACAGAACTGGTAGAATCCCACCCCTGATCCTTCCCCCAGGAGTGGGGTGGGAATGGAGATTTTACAGTATCCTTCCCCTGCCATGCCCACCAAGCCATGTCCACCAAGCCACTCCCACAGAACCAGTAGTAAAAAAAAATTGAATCCCACCATTGGCCTATATTCCAGACAAAAATGGATATCCATGTCTCTTCTTAGAAATTTCCAGTGTTGAAACACCCACAACTTCTGGAGGCAAGCTGTTCCACTGATTGTTCTGTCAGGAAATTTCTCCTTAGTTCTAGATTGGTTCTCTCCTTGGATAGTTTCCATCCATTGCTTCTTGTCCTGCCTTCAGGTGCTTTGGAGAATAGCTTGACACCTTTCCTTTCTGCTTTGGGGCAACCACTCAGATGTTGGAACACTGCTATCATGTCTCCCTTAGTCCTTTTCATTAAACTAGATATACACAATTCCTGCCATTGTTCTTCGTTGGTTTTAGCCTCCAGGCCCCTAAACATCCTTGTTGCTCTTCCCTGTATTCTATCTAGGGTCTTTTTTTATATTGTGGTGACCCAAACTGCATGCAATATTTCAAGTGTGGCCTTACCGAGGCCTTATAATGTGGTACTAACACTTCACATGATCTTGATTCTCTCCCTCTGTTAATTGCAGCCTAGGACTGTATTGGCTTTTTTGGCAGCTGCTGCTCATGGCTGGCTCATATTTACCATCTTTAAAGCGCTCCATGGCTTGGGACCAGGATATTTGCGAGACCGCCTCCTGCCATTATCAGCCTCCCGTCAGCCAGTACGCTCCCATAGAGTCGGCCTCTTCGGGGTGCCACCGGCTGGACGTCTGGCGACCCCAAGGGTGCGGGCCTTCTCGTTGGGGGCACCCTCCCTCTGGAACGAATTACCCCCAGAGATGAGGATCATCCCTGATCTCTTGACCTTCCGACGCGCATTGAAAACTTATTTATTTCATCAAGCCGGTCTGGTCTAGGGGTTTTTAGGATTTTAATCTGGTTTTTATCTAGTTTGGCTTTTAAACTTCTTATAAATTTCAGCCTTTTATATTTGGTTTTTTAACTGTTCTTAATTTTGTATTATCCTCTGTATTTTAATTTGGCTGTGCACCGCCCTGAGTCCTGTCAGGGAAATAGGGCGGTATATAAGTACAATAAGTAAATAAATAAATAAAATAAATAAATAAGTGGCTGTCCTAAGATCTCTGAGGTCTCACGTGAAATGTTACATTTAGACATAAAGATATTCTCCCATGTTCTAAAAAAAATGATAGGTAGTTCTCCATTTAGAACCATTCCTTAATGACTATCAGAAGAATGATTTGGGGTTCCAAACCTGAGCCGGGTTGCACAGGAACAAATCCTAATGAAATCCAGACATATTGTGAGGAAAAGGGATTTATTTATTCCCCAAAGCAAAGACATGTTGTAGTAGCTATTGAGGTCCCATAGATGGCACTAGCAGCATGATGCAGTGTCTAAAACCTATATCTTTTGATATTGCATGAACTCATTCCTTATCTTGGTGAAGGTGTATCTTGGTGAAGGCCTATCTTGGTGAAGGTGTATCTTGGTGAAGGTGGAAAGTCCTGGACTTATAGGTGATCTCATTTTACTAACATCACCACTAGCCTTAAGGATTGGTTAGGTTGTACCAATGTGGTTGGGAGGTTTCACCCATGTGGTTTCTATTCTCCAATCCAAATACTCTATCTATGTTACTCTTCCTTGCTTGTAAAAATGGTATATAAGGAATAAATGCTATGTATGTAGTCAGACATCTTGGCACACCGAAATGACTGATTATTGAACTCCCACAACATTTGCCTATGGGGGTAGCTACAGAGACAATGGGGCATAGAGAGATTGTTTTATTGAGGAACTGGTTCTTGGTGTGGGTTTGAAGGACATGCTGATTCTAACATGTGACCCTTGAGGGATGTGGGGATGTGGGTTTGATTAAATCAAGCAATGTGGATTGAGTCTCTTCATTTGAACTGTGAGTGTTATTATTTATTTATTTTTATTTATGTATTTTGTCAAGCATGTATTAGATAACAAATATAAGTATAAACATGATTATAAATACATGAAATGGATACGAATAAAAAGGAAACATTAGGACAGGGACGGTAAGCATGTTGGTGTGCTTATGCACGCCCCTTACAGACCCCTTAGGAATGTGGGGAGGTCAACAGTCGACAGTCTAAGGTTAAAGTTTTGGGGGTTTGGGGAAGAAACCACAGAGTCAGGTAGAGTATTCCAGGCATTGACCACTCTGTTGCTGAGGTTGTATTTCCTGCAATTGAGTTTGGTGCGGTTTACCTTGAGTTTATATCTATTGTGTGCACTTGCATTGTTGTGGTTGAAGCTGAAGTAGTCATTGACAGGTAGGACATTGCAATAGATAATTTTATGTACTACACTGAGGTAGGACCGAAGGCGGCATAGTTCTAAGTTGTCTAAGCCTAAAATTTCAAGTCTGGTGGAATAAGGTATTCTTGTTACGAGCAGAAGAGTGGAGGACTCTTCTCGTGAAATATCTCTGGACTCTCTCGATTGTATTAATATCCAATATACAATGCGGGTTCCAGACAGATGAGCTGTATTCGAGTATTGGTCAAGCAAATGTTTTGTATGCTCTAGTTCAGGGGTTGCCAACCTTTTGGACCTCAGGGACCACCAAACTCATAATTTTAGATCCCAGGGACCACTAACTAGTTCTGTGGGCATGGCCTAATTTGTGGGTGTGGCTTTGTGGTCATGGGACTGGCTGGGCATGGCTTGTATGTAAATATTATAAATATTTATATAAATATTGATTTTTTTTTTATAAAAAGAGCACGTTTTACCCAAAATCAGGCAAAGCAGGCAGATTGAGTTGCTCACAGAATCATTCAGTGATCTATCTATCTGCCATCGGCTAACTCAGTCTCTCAAATTTGCTTGCCATGAGTCTGCACTGAATTTGCTTGCAAGCAAATCTTCAGTCCTAAGGGAGGTTTGGCTGTGCTGAGCCGAAGATCTAGCTAGAAAGCAAGAAATCCAACCATTTCCTGCTTCCTAGCTAATCTAAATCTCCCGGCACAGCAGAACAGATGATGGTCGGAAAAAGGAAAAATAGCAATTTAGCAGGCAAGTTTACCAGGTAAGGAGTAAGTGGGCGGGAAGAGTTCCCGCGGTCCATGTGGGCGGCACAGCCTTGTGTTTCTGTGCAGCCTGGATTAATTACTTTGTGGGGGTGCTCTGGGGGTGAAATTCTCTGCGGCCCATCAAAATTTTCTCATGGCCCACCAGTGGGCCGCGGCCCACAGGTTGGCGACCACTTCTCTAGTTAGTAGTACAATTATGTTAACCTGGTGCTAATTGAGTTTCGTGTGTTTGCTTGTGTGTGTTTACAATTTGAAATAAGTTCCTTGTCAGCTTTGAAAGCCATATTTTATTTAGAAGCTTCAAGGCCGCCACATTTAGTGCCTGGGAATTTGGGAGGGTGGATTTCATAGAGAGGTAGAAGATTAGACTCAACAACATTCTTTCTCAAAGAGTCAAGGACATGTTGCTCTGCACCAGGAGGCAACTGTCTAGAACAATGTCTCCAATTGGGACTGATGTTTGATTGGGCCATGTGATGGACTGGTGGGTACAGGGGAGGGATTTTTGATTTTCTTTTGGGAAGGAAAAACCCAGAACTCTCAGATTCGGGTTTTCCAGATGTGTCAATATGACTTCTTTAATAATTCTTATTTGGATGAACTTTGTTTCTGGTTGCTGAATGAGAATGGGGAGTTTCATTGGAATGCTGATGTCCCTTTTTTCAGTGCCGTCGTAACATTGAAGTCTTTGACTTAGAATGGAATGGTTGTAAGTGAAGGACTATCCATATTTGACTTTTCCTATATGGCATAGACTTTTCTTCTCATCAGAAAGAAACCGGGGCTTCTCAGGCATCCCCAAGGAATTTCACGGCTGAGCAAATTATGAATTTATGTGGACCGACACCCCCTACTTTTGTATACATGTACGAAAGATGAGCTCATGTGGTAGAATCACAACACCGCTTTCATTGTTCGTATCATGCCCCTGTCGGAATCTGATTCGGTGGGAGAGGTGGAGCAGCTGACAGGAAGTAGGAGTGTGGTTCTGTAGGCTGTGGAAGAAACTGAGGAAGGGCACAGTCTGGCTGG
Organism: Bungarus multicinctus; assembly: GCA_023653725.1. Lineage (NCBI taxonomy): Eukaryota > Metazoa > Chordata > Lepidosauria > Squamata > Elapidae > Bungarus > Bungarus multicinctus. The sequence goes on from CM042849.1 coordinate 8,245,147, forward strand.
GCATAGCAGGGGAGAGGTAGAGCAAGGGAGAAGGAATTTGGAGGAAGACCCAGGCCCATCCCCTCTTTATCCTAGGGCACGCAGGGAGGAACGGAGAAGGGAGCAATGTGGGTTGCGTGGCTTACGGGGGGAGGAAAGGGCCCTGATTCCCTTCATTACCTGCAGCTGGGAACACAGTGTTTAAAAAAGGGAAGGTGCGTGCAGCAAGTTGTTGGGAGCAAATCATGAATTTATCTGGTATCATTGTGGCTTATTTGTGTTCCTGACATCTTCCCAACTGTGTGACTGCTGCTGTGCTTTCAAATCTGAAAGTCTTTCTCTTGCCCTGTCAAGTTAATTACTGCAGCTTTGTTTGTTTGGATTTTTAGTTACAGTTTGTAAGTACTTTGTTTTCGGACTGAATTTTCTACAGTTAAAGGCTGTTCCTGGGAGAGTTTTTCTCCATCCGAAGGTAACCTGGACATTGCAGGTAAAGCTGGGGATAATAAAGGGACTCTTCTTGCTTATTTGGCTGTGTTGCCTTTGTGCCACGCCCCTTTGGGTCATCACAGCTCAGGTGCATATCTGAGGCTGCAAATGCTTCCGTTGGATGTGTCTTGACTTAAATCACTGGTTATTTGTTACACTAAAGGGATTCTTACTATGCTAGATAATAACAGAGTTTGCAAGGTTTTGACATCTAGTTTTTAATATATATATATTAAATATATATTTGTTCAGATGGCTTTCATCTTTACTTTAATGTATTCCTTATTTATTACCTCGGCTGATATTGCTTTTCTATCTTGTCAGTTGCAACTCAAGAGGGCAAAAGAAATCGACAAACCAACACAATAAACACATAATGGCACCTGAGGCACAAATCTAACTGAATCCCTAAAACGATAGTACTACTAAAAAATAATTACGAGACCAGTTTATGTGCAGTTTAGTTTCTCCACTCCACACAATCCTAACCACTCAGGAGCCTAGGACCATGTTTGGCTCTCAAGGTTGTCTCCATCTTTCCATCTTCCACTTTAGTATTACTAAAAAAATAAGCAAGAGACCAATTTGGGTGTAGTTTAGTCTAGTTTCTACCCACCAGTGATGTGTTTCAAAAATTCTTACCACTGGTTCGGTGGGCGCGGCTTGGTGGGCATACTTTGTGTGTGCGCACACAAATTTTGCATGTGTGCGTGCCAAATGCACACTTTGCGCAGATGCAGAGGCTTTCCAACTCACCTCCTGCAATCCTGCATTCTCCCTATCGTTTCAACACAGGGGTGGGATTCTACCAGTTCGCACCTATTTGCTAGAACCAGTTGTTAACATTCTAAGCAGTTCGGAGAATCGATTGTTAGAAGAAATTACTGGCCTAATCCTGTAAGGAAGGCAGGAAGGAAACATTCTGGTGTTGCTTACAGAAACAGCCTCTCTGTTAACCCTTATTACATTCTTGGCAGGACTAGACTTCCTATCTCTGAAACTTCTCTGGAGTTTCCCCCCCCCTCCTTTGCTGGTACTTTGCTTGTGTGGAGTGACCATTCAAAGTTACAGTGGCACTGAAAAAAGTGACTTATGACCATTTTTCACATTTACGACTGTTGCAGCATCCCCACAGTCATGAGAGGCCAGGCGAGGAGATGCGTGCCTCGATGTGAGTGATATTGAGTTGGCCAACCCAGCCAATAACATGACCACTAAGCCACGCCCACCCAGTCACATGACCACCAAGCCATGCCCACCATGTAAGCCATGTCCACAGAACCGGTTGTTAAAAAATTTGAATCCCACCCCTGCTTCAACAGCTTCCCCGCAGCAATCTGTTTGCCGCGCAAAGCAGCTACACTTCAAAAGCAGGGCATAAAGTTTAGTATGGGAGTCTGGGCGGGCGGGTCAGCCCAACAACAGAGCATTGGAGAGAACCGGTTCAGTCTCCGCTGCTAATCGGCACTACCGGCTCGGCGGAACCGGGCTGAACTGGTAGAATACCACCACTGCTACCCACTCAGGAACCTAGAACCATGTTTGGCTCTCAAGGTTGTGAAGGCAGCATAGAGAACTTTTGAACATGCCATTCTGATATTCCCAATTTTCATGTGATGGACATAACACAAGAATAACTGGATGACTTGGCAGACTACAATCACTAAAAAGAGTGTCAGCTTTAAAATTCAGCTGTCACATTTCATGGAAGGGGGAATGGAGGAGTTGAAAAGTTCACGATTATTCTGTATGTCATATTAAGAAATTCCAATTGCAGTTAATTGGTTCTTGTGATTTATGAAGTGTATGAGTGGGAGGAGAGAAGGGAGGAGAGAAGGTGGATTCTGTGTAACGCTCGAAAAAATTTCACTTTGGGAAATTGCCTTTGACATGCCAGATCTGTTCCTAAATAAATCAATTGGAGAGAAAATATCTTGGAGTGATTGATATCATGGATATTTTCTGGATGCCTTAACAAAGAGACGATGGTGCTAAAGACACCTAACAATTCAATGGAGTTAATCAAAAATCTATCTCTACTCTACCTCTACCTCTACCTCTACCTCTACCTCTACCTCTACCTCTACCTCTACCTCTACCTCTACCTCTACCTCTACCTCTATCTATCTATCTATCTAAACAGAAGCGTGTGTGTTTGTTCCAGCATAACTCTGGAACACCTTGAGCAATTTCAATCAAACTTGGTACACAGATGAATTACCCTCTGGAAACAAATACTGTGTGGGTAAGTCACCCCTAATACACTTTGGAGGAGTGCGCCTTAAAATGACTTCTACTGTACAACATAGTGGACTTGCCATGGTAACAGCTTCATAGTACTCCACAAGGAGGCTCCCTCTTGTGCAATGCTGTGCGAGAGACAGTACAACAGCATGAGTCCCAACTACAAGATTTTCCTGTCTAATACAGGAAATGCCAGGTTATTGGCTAGTTGTTTATAAAATAAAGAGCTGGAGGGAAGAGAAAATTGAAGTCCCATCTTCCACTCCGTTGAAGATCTTCTCAGATTCAACATGATCTTCTTCCATCTTATTTAGTTGGATGGACAACATGATGGTTTCATTTCTGTTTGATCTGAATGAGCCAATGGGCAAATACAGGTAGTCCTTGCCTTACAACTAGAATTGACCAAAAAGTTATGCTGCCAAGTGAGATATTAGTTAAGTGAGTTTTGCCTCATTTTACAACCTTTCTTGCCCCAATTGTTAAATGAATCGATACAGATGTTCAGTTAGTAGCACAGTTACACTGGGCTGATGCAGTGGCTAGAATGTAGTATTGCAGGCTAACTCTGCCCACTGCCAGAAGTTCGAATCGTGACCGGCTCAAGGTTTGACTCAACCTTCCATCCTTCCGAGGTCAGTAAAATGAGGACCCAGATTCTTGGGGGCAATATGCTGACATTGTGAACTGCCCAGAGTGTTGTAAAGCACCACAGGGTGACATGTAAGTGCTTATTGCTATTGCTGTTTAGAGAGGACAATATCAACACAACATCCTTCTTCCAACAGTTATTTCTCTTCTTTTCTTTTTCATATTTTCAATTCTTTTTTTAAAAAGGTTTTGCCGAAGCAACAGATTTATTGAAAAACAAGATACACCCGAAAAAAGCCACAAAGCCAGATGTAAGTGAGAAGTACATCAACACAAAACCAGGAAGGTTTAACAATCCTCTCCATGTGCTGATTCAGAGAAGCTAAGCCCCACTATGAGATAGAATGCACCCTTGGCAATTTACCCGAGCAGAAGGCTCATGGAAATGCAGATTGCTCATTTGACCGGTATTTGACCAAGATTAATGCTGGTTGAATCTACTTCTGAAGTTATTGATAATGAGGTCGTGGTAGATTAACCCACTCCAGTGATAGACTCCCAAGCCTGGAGATGATAACTAACACATCTGCTTTCCAAAGGGGTGAGCAGCTTAATGAAGCAGAATTGATAGTTTCAGACTGAAAAGTTAGAGAGGTTAAATAAACCTCTGGGTGTTTTTTTGTTCTTTGTTTTAAATGCTTTTGTCTCTTCCATCGAGGTACATTTCCATTGCAAATTAAACCATCTTGCAATCATTGGAATAATTGTGGCTCTTCGAAAAAATAGAGAATGCTGGTTTTGCATCAGTGGTGAGCTTCAAATTTTTTTACTACCAGTTCTGTGGGCGTGGCTTGGTGGGCGTGGTGTGGCTTGGTGGGCAGTGGCAGGGGAAGGGATACTGCAAAATCCCCCTTCCCTCCCCACCCCACTAACCTGCTTCCCAGCTCCGTTCTCCTGTGCAGGGCAAGCAAAGGAGACCGAGCCAATCAACTGGGACTTAGGAGGCAGAGAATAGTTGGGGGCGGGGCCAGTCAGAGGTGGGATTGGCTGATTCTCTGAACTACTCAAACTTTACAGGTTCTCCAGAACTTGTCAAAACCTGCTGAATACCACCTCTGGTATACTAGCGGGATACCCGTGCTTCACAACAAAACTTTGTGATCTGGCTATGCAGGAGAAATTCAGTTCACAATCTGTTGGCTCAGTGGTGGTCGATGAATGAAATACATAAGGGAATATTGCTTCCTGCTGCCTTGAAGCTGGAAGCAGTTCTATAGGTGGATTGCATAGACGTTTTGGTGAGGTACTGATGTTTAGTATTGTAAGGAGCCCCAGACTGCTCCTGAGTGAATAAGTGGAACATCTGCCAGTTGGAAGTGAGGTAACAGAATGTGAGGCAACTGGCAGATGGAACAGAATTCTTTTCAGGTAGGGTGGGGGAGTAGAATGTCTAACTCCTTAGCATCAGAATATGTTAATTGCTGTATAAGAAATACTAATGATCTGATGGTCATTTAGAAAAATCCTTTCTTAGCGAGCACCTAGAAGCCAAGAGGATCATATGTGCCAGATTTCAAGTGTGTAGGCTTTACAGTTCTGGAGATTTTGTGATGAGTGAGTGGCACTTGGCTTTTATATACATAGATGTATATGTATATGTATATGTATATATTTGGCATTTTTTCCAATGCCAAACAGGCCACTTTCCAATATTCTTTTATTTTATTCTTTAATTTTATTTAATTTTGTTTTATTTTATTCTTTTATTTGATTTTATTTATTTACTTTATTGTTTTTTAAAATTAATTACATTTTATTGGTTTTTTTTAATCGATTACATTTCTTAGAGCTTAATAAACATCGTGTTGTCTGGGTATTTAATTTGCTTAACAATACTGATTCCATTCTCCATTCTCCAACCCTTTTTTTCCAACCACTGATAAAATAGATTCCATGTTTGATAGAATTCTGTATCTTCTCTCTGTTTAATTTTCTATGTCAATCTGTCCATTTCTGCACAGTCTAGTATCTTCTTAATTATCTCTTCATCTCATGGTGTTTCTTGATTTTTCCAATGTTGTGTGAAGATAATCCTCACTGCTGTTACGACATGTAATATGAAATACATACTTTTCTTGTCTAATTTTTCTGATATTGTACCTAATAAAAACAGTTCAGGTTTAAAATCTATGTGCTTCCCTATTATCTTTTCTAGCTACTTTCCAATATTCTTAATATACAGGTAGTCCTGACTTACAACTGTCCATTTAGTAACCATTCAAAGTTACCACAGCATTGAAAAAAATGATCATATAATTTTCACACTTACCCTTGGTTGCAGCCTCTCCGTGGTCACGTGTGATCAAAATTCAGATGCTTGGCAACTGACTCATATTTATGACGGTGGTGTATAAAATGCTCACTTTTTCCAGGGCGGTTGTAACTTTGAATGGTCTTAATTTGAGGATTACTTGCATCTATAAAGGACTCATTTGGGATTTTCTGAAGCAATCCTCTTCTTGTTTTTTAAAAAAATGCATCTTTGCAGCCAAAACCCAATAGATTTTTTAACTTTATCGTGTGTCTCATATTGTAGACAAAATTTAACAGCGCTTAATTTTATTGTATGGACTGTATTGTGCGGATTGTATGATAATCTTATGGTAAGAACATTGGCTGCGAGGGTTCTTGTTTAACCAAGTTAAATTTAATCATTTAAAATGGCACGATGAGCCCTGGTTCCTCCTAATGAATTTGCATCCTTTTTAAATAAACAATCAAGGGGTAGAGAGCTTCAGTAAGCAGCCAATGAAGAGTTATTCACTGTGGTAAAACCTTACCCTTTTGTGTTGCCAACCAGTCCAGAAGCAAATTAAGAAAGACCAACTCACTACTATGATAATAAAATTGCAAGCAATTGTTTTATTTGTTTATGGCGTTGCTGTACTCCAGAATGGCTCAAAACTGTACAATCCCAAAAAGTAGAGCATGCTGGGAGATGTTTCACTCACCATTCAATAAACTGGGTTTGAGATGAAACCCATGATTAGGATCTGTTTGTTGCTTCTGCTGATGCACCAACCACCCAACCCGACTCCAATTCTCTTGGCCTACCATGCCAATTTTAATGTGAAGCAGAAGAAAATATAACCCAGGATAACACAAATGTTGGAAAGGATCTTGGAGGTAGCCTGGGTGAAACCTGGCTTAATAGCAGTAACTGTGAGAGGGATCTTGGAATCTTAGTGGACAACCAGTTAAATAGGAGCCAATAATGTGCAGCGGCAGCCAAAAAAAGCCAACACAATCTTAAATAACAGAGGGATACAATCAAGATCAAGTGAGGTACTAATACCACTTTATAAAGTCCTTAGTAAGATCACACCTAGAATACTGCATCCAGTTTTGATCACACATTATTAAAAAATAGGTTGAGGCTCTAGAAAGAGTGCTAGGCACTGATGATGTTACCTAGTTGGGTAATGAAACGTCTGCAAGAACAATCAACCAATGGAACACCTTGGCCTCGGAAGTTGTGGAAGCGCCATCACTTGAGACTTTCAAGAAAGGATTGGACTCCCATCTGTCAGAAATGGTGTAGGGTCTCCTGCTTTGGGTGGGGGGGTTGGACTAGATCAGGGGTTGCCAACCTTTTGGACCTCAGGGACCACCAAACTCATAATTTTAAATCCCAGGGACCACTAACCAGTTCTGTGGGCATGGCCTAATTTGTGGGTGTGGCTTGGTGGTCATGTGCCCGACTGGACATGGCTCGTATGTAAATATTATAAATATTTATATAAATATTAATTTTTTATTTAAAAAAGAGCAACTTTTACCCAAAATCAGGCAAAGCAGGCAGGCAGATTGAGTTACTCACAGAATCGTTCAGTGATCTATCTATCTGCCGTCGGCTACATGAGTCTGTCACATAAAATTTGCTTGCCGTGAGTCTGCACTGAATAATAGAACCTTCAGTCCTAAGGGAGGTTCAGCTGTGCTTAAAAGCAGAGCCAAAGATTTAAAGACTAGCTGGAAAGCAAGAAATCCAACCATTTCCTGCTTCCTATCTAATCTAAATCTCCCAGCATAGCAGAACAGTTGATGGTCGGGTTTGGTGGGGGGGAAGGAAAAATAGCAACTTAGCGGGCAAGTTTGCTGGGTAAGGAGTGAGTGGGCGTGGAGGGTTCCCACGAGCCATGTGGGCAGCACAGCCTTGTGTTTTTGAGCAGCTTTGATTAATTGCTTTGGGGGGTGCTCTGGGGGTGACATTTCTCTGTGGCCCACCAAAATTTTCTTGCGGCCCACCAGAGGGCTGCGGCCCACCAGTCGGCAACCGCTAAACTAGATGACCTACAAGGTCCCTTCCAACTCTGATTATCTTTTTTCATAACCAATCTCACAGTGCACCCCCACAGATTATTTAAAGTTTCAAATCAGGTTCTCCCAGAGTGTGCCATTTTTCCTGTGCCCAGGAAAAATAAACTTTAATAAACTTTAAGAAAAGTCTGCTCTGTTTTACAAATGCCTTATTGTTCTGTTCTCCTTTCACCTATCTGAAGGGTACTTAACAGAATACTAGAGAATAATAGAGTTGAAGGGACCTTGAAGGTCTTCTAGTCTAGCCCCCTGTATCAGCTGGAGACCCTATACCAGTCCAGACAAATGGCTGTCCAGTCTTTTCTTAAAAAACTCCAGTGATGGAGCACCCACAACTTCTGAAGGCAAAGCTGTTCCACTGATTGTTCTCGTTGTCAGGAAATTTCTCCTCACTTCTAGCTTGGTTCTCTCCTTGATAAGCTTCCATTACTTCTTGTATTGCTCTCAGAAGCTTTGGAGAAAAGATCAACCCCCTCTTCTCTGTGGCATTCCCTTAAATATTGGAAGACTGGCTATCATTTTGCCTTGGTCCATTTTTCATTAGACTAGACATAGAATATAGAATAACAGTTGGAAGGGACCCTGTGGGTCTTTTAATCCAACCCCTTGCTCAAGCAGGAAACTCTAAAATTTCAGATAAATGGTTGTTCGATCTCTTCTTAAAATCTTCCAGTGTTGGAGTTTTTACAACTTCTGGAGGCAGTTCCACTGTCAGGAAATTCTTCCTTATTCAAGGTTGCTTCTCTCCTTGATTAGTTTCCATCCATCGCTTCTTGTCTTGCCCTCAGGGGCTTTGGAGAATAAACAGTTTCTGCAACCGTTCATCGTGTCTTTTATCTTCCTAATGCTCTTCCTCTAACTCCTACCTCCTCCTCCTCCTCCCTCCTCTTCCTGTTTTCCCCACAATCCTGTGAGATGATTTGGGTTGAGAGAGAGAGAGAGAGAGGGACTGGCTGAAATTCACTCATCTGGTTTTACGTCTGTTTTTTAACATATCCAAATAAATTGCCACGGTGGTTACAAGCAAGTGTTTCTCTGGCTGTTGGCAAGCAGGCAAATGGAAGCTTATTTTACATTTCAAGTGTACATGTATATATAAATAAAGCATGCTGTCTTTGAGCATATGGGATTGCAGTTCCTGTGAGGATGAGTTCCCCAATCTCTGATACGTTTAGATGGAAGTCACAGCCAGTGGTGGGATTCAAAAAAAAATGTTACTACCAGTTTTGTGGGCGTGGCTTGGTGGGCGGGGTTTGGTGGGTGTGGCAGGGGAAGGATACTGTAAAATCTCCATTCCCTCCCCACTCCTGGGAGAAAGTTACTGCAAAATCCCCATTGCCTCCCCATCGCACTAACCTGCTTTCCAGCTCTGTTCTCCTGTGCAGGGCAACAAAAGAAGACCCAGCTGATCAGCTGGGATTCGGGAGGCAGAGAATAGATGGAGGCGGGGCCAGTCAGAGGTGGGATTTTCTGGTTCACTGAATTACTCAAAATTTCCGCTACTAGTTCTCCAAAACTGGTCAGAACTGGCTGAATACCACCTCTGGTTACCGCCCAATGCAACCAGAAGGGTTTGAACTGCAGAAGGCAGTTGAATAAAATTAAAACTCTCCAGTCAAAAGTCTTTTGATTTCGACCTCTATCCAATCAAGCATTAGAACTCCTGACAGGAATTCTAGAGCAGGATCCCCAACCCGCGGTCTGTGAACCGGCCATGGGCCCCGGCATGCCAGAAATCGGGCTGTACAGATAGGCAAAGCTCTATCCACAGGATGAAGATAGCACACTCCACTCCATGGAACAAACTCTCCATGGAACTGGTCCCTGGTTCCAAAAAGGTTAGAGGTTGCTGTTCTAGAGTACTAAAGAAAATGTTCAGAGGGGTGCTACCATGTTTTCCTTAAAATAAGACCCAACTGGAAAATAAACCCTAGCATGATTTTTCAGGATGTTTGTAATATAAGCCCTACCCCCCAAAATAAGCCCCAGCTAAGATTGTCAGCCAAACCTTTTAGTTTGGCTGACAATCATTTTAGTACCATGTTCCCCCGAAAATAAGACCTAACCAGAAAATAAGACCTGATGCACTTTTTGGAGCAAAAATTAATATAAGACCGGGTCTTATTTTGGGGAAAACATTGTATTAGTCACCTAAAAGAGCAAATAGGGAGAAGGATTTTGAGGCAACACCTTTCCTCCCTTAATTATTGAACCTTATTCTCAAGGAATCATGAGAGCTGAGGAGTACAGGCTGCTCACTTCCCCTCTCAAAATAAAGAAAAGCAGACATAATTATTTTAATGCATAAAACCTGTGTAAGTTTTAAGCCCACTTTCCTTCAAAAGAAAGCTCACAGGAAACTAAATGTTTATGTACCATCCTCTAAGTCAGGGGTAGGGAACTATGTCCCCTTTATGACAAATCATAAAAGGGCCATCGTTCCCCCATCTCTGCTCTAAGTTATGGCTATTGGATGCTGGAAATGGATTTACTCCAGTGGTGAGATTCAAATTTTTTTACTACCAGTTCTGTGGGCGTGGCTTGGTAGGCGTAGCAGGGGAAGGATATTGTAAAATCTCCAGTCAGAGGTGGGATTTGCCAGTTCTCCAAACTATTCAAAATTTCCACTACTGGTTCTTCAGATCTGGTCAGAACCTGCTGAATACCCACCTTTGATTTACTCTTTATATCCAAGAATTTATATTTTGATAGGGATCCAGAGTTATGCAAACTCTTGAATGGAAAGTAATGATCTCCGACTCTTCAGGTATAAACATCTCTTGAAAAAATGCTTTTCTTCTTTAAAAAAATACTTTATATACAGTATATGGCAACTGACTGCGTCCTGTAAGGATCCACCAGTAGGACTTTGAGACTTTTTCTGTGGGATAATCCAAACATTTTATATATATATAAAGAGAGATAACACAATCACTCCTGATTCTTCTGGATCTTGGAAAAATATTTTCCCTCAAAATTCTAATAAATGAACCTCAAGTAGTCCTCAACTCACAGCCACAATGAGAACTGGAAAGTTTGTTGCTAAGTGAGATTGTTTGTTAAATGAGTCGTGCCCAATTTCATGACCCATTTTGCTATGGTCATTAAGGGATACATCATGGTTGTTAAGTGAATCTGGCTTCCCCTGTTGACTTTGCTTGTCCAAAACGAGCTAGGAAGGTCACAAATCAGTGGCCAACTTTCCAAATTTTGATTATGTGACCTGTGGAGTGGGGGAGAGCTCTGATGGTCAAAATTGTGTGGACTGGTTGCAACTCCCTTTGTTCTGTGCTGTTGTAGCTCTGAATGGTCATTAAATGAATGGTTGTAAGTCAAAGATTACCTGTAGGAGACAGAAATGATTCAATATTTTTTTCCCCCATAGGTGGGCTCGAATGTCATGACTGATGCATCTATTAAGGGCCATGTTTCCTCAACCTTGGCAACTTTAAGATGTGTGAACTTCAACTTCCAGAATTCTCCAACCAGCTTGGAGAATTCTGGGAGTTGAAGTCCACCCATCTGAAAGTTACCAAAGTTGAGAAATCCTGAATCGGGACATCCATCCAGCAGCTGAGGTAGTTCAAAGCAAGTCTTGTTTAGTGCCGTTGTCGTTTGAAGCACGTTCTAGATTCTCCATCACCAGAACCTGCGTCTTGTCCACCCAGTTGCCCTTTTGAGTGGACCTCCCAGCAACACACGAGGATAGATCGTGATCTATCTGCTGGGGAACCGTGGCTGGCAAGACCGCATTGCTTTGGGCCCGTTGAGAATACATTTCCCGAGGTATCTCCTCCCCGGAGCAGGGCCGCAGGTGGAAAGCAGCTTGGAAGCCTCGACGGAAGTTCTCGTTGAAGAAGCCATAGATGATTGGGTTGATGCTACTGTTGAAGAAGGCCAACCAATGGGCAAAGGGGTAGACATAGATATTGATGAGCTTAGACTGTACCTTGTCCAGTTCTGCATAATCGGACAGCATAGCCAAGGTCCACAGGGGCAACCAGGAGAGGATGAATAATAGAGCCACGGTGATCAACATCTTGATGACCTTCAACTTCTTCTTGTACACAGAGTGGCGCTCGTGGCCAGAGGCAAGCACTGTGTTGAAGAGCGTGATCCCTATCCGCGCGTACATGATGACAATGAGCGACAGGGGAGCCAAGTAGATGTTGGCGAAGAGGACAGTGGTGTAGATCTTCTTCATGTCCTTGTTGGGCCAGTCTTCCCGGCACCAGTAGATGGGACGGGTTTGGTTGTCCTCGGCAAGAAGGACCTGGAAACGCTTTTCTTCTATTAGCTTCAGCATAACAGCAGAGGGGCACATGATGACAATAGCCAGGACCCAGATGATGGCTATCAACATAAGTGCTATCCATACAGTAAGTTTTGGTTTAAAGGGATAAACAATAGAACGGAACCTACAAGGGGGAGAAGAAGGAATAGTTACATTTGTCAAACAGCAACACTGTGGAATAGCCATCTTATCAACAGCGACACAGAGTTGATTTTTATTGTGCTAAGAACTACAGAATCACAACAGAATAAACCAGAGTTGGAAGGGACCTTTGAGGTCTTCTAGTTCAACCCAATGGCAGAAGATCCTATTCCATTTCAGACCAATCTCTTCTTGAAAACCTCCACTAATGGAGCATCTACAACTTCTGAAGGCAAGTCCTTTCACTGATTTTATTATACTCACTGTGAGTTTTTTTTTTTATTTTTCTTGGTTTTTTATATATCACAAATCCATTCCATTTCAATCGTGCATCAATTAGGTACATATATTTCAATTATTTAACCATTATAAACAATGTTCTTCTTATCAAATCTAACAGTACAACAATGATCACACTCCCATGTAAATAATAGTATCAAATATATCTATTACATCAATTTCTCTAATTTCTCTATAAATACGTCAAATCTCTTTTAATTTGTTCTATTTTCTATCCATTGATAAAACAGATCCCATGCCAAATAATATTCAGTTTCTTCTTTTTCTTTGATTTCTAGTGTCAATCTATTCATTTCTGCACATTCAAATATTTTTTTCAATTATTTTCCCCTCTGTCGGTATTTTATCACTCTTCCAATTTTGGGCAAATAAAATTCTAGCCGCTGTTAAAACATGTATAATTAAGTAAGTCTTTTCTTTACTATAACCTTCTGATACCATTCCTAATAGGAATATTTCAGGCTTCAAATCTATATGTTGTTTAATCATTTTTTCCAACCATGTGTGTATTTTAGTCCAATACCTTTTAGCCTCTGTGCAAGTCCACCACATATGATAATATGTTCCTGGCATCTGATGACATTTCCAACATTTCATTGATTTATCTTTAAACATTTTTGCTAGTCTTGCTGGCGATAAGTGCCATCTATAAAACATCTTATACAAATTCTCTTATATGCTATGAATATTGTCAGTTTATAATTCCTATCCCATAATTTCTGCCACTTATCCAATTCTATAGCATATCCAAAAAATTTTGTCCTTGCAATCATTGTTTCTTGAACTTGTTCTTCTTCCAACTTGACACTCAATAGATAACAGAATAGTCTTTCAATCAATTTATCCTCTACTCTAATTAATATTTTATCCAATTCTGTCAACTCTTTCTCAATCCCTTCATCTTTAATATCTTTTTCATACCTTTTTCTGTCTGCATATACGAATACCAATTTATATCTAATCCTTGTTCGTTTAATTCTTGTTTTGTTTTGAACTCACCCTTTTCATTCAAAATATCTTTACATCTAGTAACATTTCACTGATTTTATTATTCTCACTGTCAGGAATTTGGATCCCTCTCTGATAAGTTTCCAACTGTTGCTTCTTGTCCTGCCTTCTGGTGCTTTTGAGAATAGGTTGATTCCCTTTCTCTGTGACAGCTCCTCAAAGATTGGAAGACTGCTCTTATGTCACTCCTAGTTTTTCTCTTTGTTAGACTAGACATATCCAGTTCACACAACCATTCATTGCATGCTTTAGCCTCCAGACTTCTTATCATCTTTGTTGCTCTTCTCTGCATTGTTTCTATTGACTCAACATCTTACTTCTTGTCCTGCCCTTTGATGCCTAAGAATTTTCTAGTTATTGTTGTCTTTCTTTCTCTTTTTCTTTTTCTCTTTCTTTCTCTTTCTTTTTCTTCCTTCTTTCTTTTTTCTATCTTTCTCTTCCTTCCTTCCCTTCTCTTCCTTCCTTCTCTTCCTTCCTTTTTTTCTTTTTCTCTGTCTCTTCCCTTCTTTCCTTCCTTTCTTCCCTCTCTCCCTCCCTCCACAACTAGACTTCAGTCCTAATCTCTCTCTCTCCCTATATCTTTTTTCTCTTTCTTTTTTCTTTCTTTCCTTCCTTCTTTCTCTCTCTCCTTCTTTCTCTTTCCTTCCTCCCTCCCTCCCTCCCTCCCAAACTAGACATCAGTCCTAATATCTCTCTACCCCTATATCTTTCTTTCTTTCTTTCTTTCTTTCTTTCTTTCTTTCTTTCTTTCTTTCTTTCTTTCTTTCTTTCTTTCTTTCTTTCTTTCTTTCTTTCTTTCCTTCCTTCCTTCCTTCCTTCCTTCCTTCCTTCTTTCTTTCTTTCTTTCTTTCTTTCTTTCTTTCTTTCTTTCTTTCTTTCTTTCTTTCTTTCTTTCTTTCTTTCTTTCTTTCTTTCTTTCTTTCTTTCTTTCTTTCTTTCTTTCTTTCTTTCTTTCTTTCTTTCTTTCTTTCTTGGCTAAAGAGAAACAGTAATCTACAAAGGCCACCATTTTTCTATCAAAAATTAATAAAAGAAAACTAGAACTCTGAATACACATACAATTAGTTTGATCGATTATGACTTTGGAACAGTGCTTGCACTTCTACGTTTCCTTAACTATATTACACAATCGAAATTTAATATCACAGTGCAGAAACCTGTCAGCAAAAATAAATGAACAGTGGACCTAAGTGTCTGTGCTTTCTACCCTCATTTTCATCCTGATCTCACTACCAAGCTGGAGGAACATGTCATTCTAAGCAACAGAAGAACAACTGATTCCTGTACTCTCTATCAAATTTTGAGGTTCATAAGAAGCCATTACCTGTCAACTGCAATGGCCACCAAAGTGAAGACAGAAGCAGAAACAGATATTCCTTGGACCGTGCCGTTCATTTTGCAGGCAATGCTCCCAAAAGGCCATCCTAAAAAGGGAAGCATTGTTTTAGATGAAAATGTCAACAACCCTATTCAATTCTTTGCACTTTACTGGACAAGCAAAGGGCTACAGCAGGGGCCTTCAAACTTCACACCTTTAAGATTTGTGGACTTCAACTCCCAGAATTCCTCCTCCAGTCATGTTAGTTCAGAAATTCTGGGAGTTGAAGTCCACAAATCTTAAACTTGCCAAGTTTGAAGACCCTTTTGATAGGTGATGGATGGATGGATAGATGGATGGAAGGATGGATAGATAAATAGAGGTGGATGGATGGATGGATGGATGGGGAGATGATAAATAGACAGACAGGTATAGATGATAGATCAGGAGTCTTCAAACTTGGCAGCTTTAAGACTTGTGGACTTCAACTCCCAGAATTCCTCCTCCAGTCATGTTAGCTCAGGAATTCTGGGAGTTGAAGCCCACAAGTCTTAAACTTGCCAAGTTTGAAGACCCTTGGGCTACAGCATTCAATAATTTTTATATTAAAAGGGACTTTTTAAAATGAACTGAATTGTATAGGCTGAGCTTATATCATCATATTAGATGATTAGGGGACTGGAGGCTAAAACATATGATGAATGGTTGCAGGAACTGGGCATAGCTAGTCTAGGGAAGAGAAGGACCAGGGCAGACATGATAGCAGTCTTGCAATATTTGAGGGGCTGCCACAGAGAAGAAGAGGTCAAGCTATTTTCTAAAGCACCCAAAGGCCAGACAAAGAAGAATGGATGGAAACTGAACAAGGTGAGATTCAACCTGGAAATAAAGAGGAATTTTCTGACAGTGAGAACAATCAACTGATAGAACAGAAGTTGCCTTCAGAAGTTGTGGGAGCGCCATCACTTGAGACTTTCAAGAAGAGATTGGACTGCCATTTGTCAGAAATGGTGTAGGGTCTCCTGCTTGGGCAGGGGGTTGGACTAGATGACCTAAAAGGTCCCTTCCAACTCTTAATCTGCAAGTAAATATTACATTGATAATATGATTTGTGTAGTTGTGGTTTAACATGCGAAACTAACTATGACCGGGTTTATAATTTACCGTGTTTGGGAACCCAAATAGCAGTGCAATCCAGCGAATATGGTTAAACAATCCCTAATTTTCAAACCAACTGCCATGATCCGTATTCCTTAATCATGAATTGTGATATAGGATGATGCTTGGGAGGAAAACACATTTTTGGATGCATGGAGGTGTGTTAGCAAGATAGAAACCTAAAAGGAATATGTGCTAATAGCAATAGCAAATAGCACTTAGATTTATATACTACTTCACAGTGCTTTACAGCCCTCTCTAAGCGGTTTACAAAGTCAGCCTCTTGCCCACAACCATTTTGGATCCTCATTTTACCCACCTTGGAAGGATGGAAGGCTGAGTCAACCTGGAGCCAAATTTGCTCATAATAGGGGCAATCTTGAAGTCTTCAGTTCTCAGTACAGTCATACTTTGGTATTTGACTGCTTCAAAACTTACTGAATTCGGTATTCAACGCATTCTGAAGCAGAAGGCTTGTCCCAACACTCATCTTTCTCCCGGTAGTTGACATGCAAGGAAGAACTTGCTGATGTCAGTTGCCTCGTGACTCACTAGTCCTTCCAGTCAAAATAGCAGGTCACATGGTAAGCCACGTGGTTTTCTTGGTAGCCATCGGTTTTAGTATTCGGCAGAACGAATTACTGATGAGGACCAAGGTACCACTGCAATTGATGTTTCTTGTTATTAAGAAAACAACTCTTTCTTGAGGATAGTAATAGTAGACGAGTGAGGAAATAACTTCATCTTCTTTTAATGACCCCATAATCCCTTGCAGGGTGGAGTCTAAATGAAGCTGAATTTTTACTGGCCAGATGCCCTTCCTGTCGTCAATGAGGAGTTATAGTCAGCAGATACATTCTCATCGTGCCCAGAGAGAGAATTATATATCATTATTAAATAAGCAATTATTGCAGTGAGCCTTGGTTATTGGTTTTTGGGCCCTATATTTGATTCCAAATACTGTAAGCATGTCAGTCCTACAAGGCAGACCAGGTTAAGAAAAAACAAACTGCAGGGAAGCCTAACAACAACAACTATTACTCCCACTACTTCTATTTAGATTGTTTATATCAATAGGGGATAAATATTTGTAACTCAGCATTGAACTGTGGGATCCTTGGCTATTGAACTTGGCTGTTTTCATCAGATATTTCATTACCTAACTAAGTAACATCATCAGTGTTAGTGGGAATGTCTTGGTGGTTCGTTGATTGGATGAGAGCAAACCCCACTTCCTTCTAGCATTGATGATTTTACCTAGTTGGGTAATGAGATGTCTGCAAGAGAGCAAGTAAGTTCATAAAGCAACCAAGAACCCATACTCCTCCTCCTCCTCTTAAACCCCATTTCCTTCTAGCACTGTGATGTTATCTAGCTGGGTAACAAGTTGTCTGCAAGAGAACAACTGAGTTGAGAGAGCACCAAGGACTTAAAGGTAAAGGTTCCCCTCGCATATATATGCTAGTCATTTCCAGCTCTAGGGGGGCGGTGCTCATCTCCATTACAAAGCCGAAGAGCCAGCGCTGTCCAAAGACGTCTCCATGGTCATGTGACCGGCATGACTAAACGCCAAAGGCTCACGGAACGCTGTTACCTTCCCGCCAAAGTGGTCTCTACTTTTCTACTTGCATTTTTTTACGTGCTTTCAAACTACTAGGTTGGCAGAAGCTGGGACAAGTAAACGGAAGCTCATCCGTGACGCGGCGCTAGGGATTCGAACCGCCAAACTGCCGACCTTTTCTGATTGACAAGCTCAGTGTCTTAGCCTCCGAGCTACCGCATCCCTCACAGGTAACTTACAGTCATGCAATCTGGCAAGTCAACGATACCCCCCAAAGGTTGCGATGCTCCGTGGGCCGTTGTACCTGTAATGATGTTGTCCAGAAGAGTGGTGGGCATGCAAAAGACGCCCACCAGCAGATCGCTGACGGCCAGGTTCAAGATGAAGAGGTTGGTGACGGTGCGCATATGCTTGCTCTGCAGAACGGTAAAGCAGACGACCCCGTTGCCGATCATGCACAGAAGGAAGATGAGGAGGTAGGAGACGATGAAAACGGAAGCGATGAGCGGATGGTGGAGATAAAAGCCCACATAGGTGATGTTGACTTCCATTGGACAAGCATCGACCAAAGCGGTACAATTTCCCAGAGAGAGTTCGCCCATCGAAGAACCCAGCTCCTCCTGATCCATGTCCGGCGGGACCTCAAAGCAAAAATTAAACAAACGATACGTTAGCAGAGAAGAAAAGGCAATACAGGTGCGTCCTCGTGTTACGACCACAAGGGAGCCCAATTTCTCTGTGGCTAAGAATCAAGAATTCTAAGAATTCTGTCGCTGGAAAAATAATATTCCTTTCAAGGCAGTTGAAAATTGAATGGTTTTAATAGGGTTGGGCTAACAAAATTTTTGTTGCTAAGCGAGACCGTCGTTAAGGGAGTTTTGCCACCCCTCTTTTACAGCCTTTCTTGCCACAGTTGTTAAGCAAAGTTGTTAAGTTAGTCACACGGTTGCTAAGTGAATCTGAATTCCCCATTGGCTTTGTTCGTCATAAGGTTACAAAAAGAGGATTGCGTAACCTTGTTGTGATTAGCCAACAGCAGGTGCAGATGGCTGAGGAGAGCAAGGACTCTGATGAGGGGCCGGGACCATCAGGGAGTGGACTACTGGCTTCAGGGATTGTGGGGGCTGGCAGCAATGATGAGGAGGTTCCTGAGGAGCCTGTGCCAAGTACGCTTGAACACAGGATGATTCGTAGAAGAGAACAGCTGGAGTAGCACAGGCAACTCGGGAGTAAGGATGCAACGTTATGGCCTCTCCCTCCAGGGAATATAAGCCTGGTTTCTAAAAGGTTTCTGCTTTTGCAGAAAGCAAAAACGTTCTATGGACTCAGCATTGTGTGTGTGGAGACTCCGGCTTCTCTGAAGAATTCTGCCAAAGCTTTTCTGGTTGGACTAATTGGCTGCAAGCCATCTTTTATCTATAAAGAAGTTAAAGTTAACGCTGAGAAGGTTTGAGCTGCTGCGTTTGTTTAAGATTTTTTTTGCTGGTAACAGGGCTGGGTCAGAACAGACCCACGGATGCGGCGACCTTTGTAAATACGACTTCAGTTGCCAAGCATCTGAATTTGGATCGCGTGACCATCAGGATGTGGCAGCGGTCGGTCGTAAGTGTGAAAAACAGCCATAAGAAAAATGGTATAATTGGATCGAATTAAGACTGATAGAAAATGAAGGAATTAAAGATAAGCAACTTATAGATTAAATGTATATATTCGCATAAAATTGTATATATTTGTAAAGATGGACTGAAGATAGAAATAGATGAGATGGATGTCACAAAATGGTTAACGTCATGATATTTGTTTTTTGTTTCATTTTTAAAATATACAAAAGACTAATAAAGTTTATTTAAGAAAAAAAAGAAAGAAAGAAAAATGGTCATAAGTCGCTTTTTTCAACGCCGGTGTAACTTTGGTCACTAAATGAACTGTAAGTTGAGGAGGACTTGTACAAGCATCCTCCAGTTACAACCACTCATTTAGGGACCATCCGAAGTTACAACAGCACTGAAATTAAAAAAAAACCCTGACTTAGGGCCATTTTTCACACTTACGACCGTTGCAATATCCCATAGTCCCATGGTCAAAATTTGGCAACTGACTCATATTTATGATGGTTGCAGTGTCCCTGGGAGTCACGCGACCCACTTTTGTGACCTTCTGTCAATCAATGTCAATGGGGGAAGCCAGACTTGCTTAACAACCGTGTGACTAATTGAACAACTGAAGTGATTTACCTCGCAGCTGTGGCAAGAAAGAAGGTTAAATGGGCCAAAATCAACCTTTTGTCAGCTTCGGAATCCTTATTAAAAGCTGCCACATAGCTGTAGAGGATGGAAGGGGGGCTGCTGTTGTTTGAGTAGCTTTCAGTAGACAAAATAGATATATAAATCCTTCAAGGTCATTCTCTATGGCGCAGCAAGAATTGTAGCTGAAGGGCAGGGGTGGGATTCTACAAGTTTGCACCTATTCGCTAGAACCGGTTGTTAACATTCCAAGCAGTTCGGAGAACCGGTTGTTAGAAGAAATTACTGGCCTAATCCTGAAAGGAAGGCAGGAAGGAAACATTCTGGTGTTGCTTACAGAAACTGCCTCTCCGTTAACCCTTATTACATTCTTGGCAGGACTAGACTTCCTGTCTCAGGAACTTCTCGGAAGTTTTTTTCCCCTTCTTTGCTGGTACTTTGCTTGTGTGGAGTGACCATTCAAAGTTACAATGGCACTGAAAAAAGTGACTTATGACCATTTTTCACATTTATGACTATTGCAGCATCTCCACAGTCTTGAGAGGCCAGGCGAGGAGATGCGTGCCTCAATGTGAGTGATATTGAGTTGGCCACACCCAGCCAATAACATGACCACCAAGCCATGTCCACCCAGTCACATGACCACCAAGCCACACCCACCAACTAAGCCACGCCCACAGAACCGGTTGTTGAAAAATTTGAATCCCACTCCTGCTGAAGGGTGATTGGTTCACTTGATTTATGATGTGAAAGAAAAGGGGTGGGTGTAGGTTGAGTCTTGTGGGAAGTCTGAGAGGAAACTTTAGTTTCGGAATTCCACAGACATGCCAAGTTTCTGTTTTAATAAAGCACCTTGAGATTATGGTTGTCTCGGAGTTACTGATTGGAATGGATAATTTCTGGAACCCTGACACCTTTATTGCCAGAGTACAACACGTGTACAATCAGATCGGCTGAGTCTCCCTTCGTGCACCCCTCCAACACAACTCACAGTGAAGAGAGACAGTCCCTAACCCAGTGAATCCTACTAACAAACACACAATCTTATTACACTATGTGACCTTCTTGCACAATATGCCGGCTCCACAAGTCTATCACACTGCATTACCTGAAGGATATAGTAAAGAATGGATATATTTGATTATAAATGTTTTGACAGCAGCTAGAATTGTATTTGCTAAAATCTGGAAAAGTAGGAAAATACCAATAGAAGAGGAGGTGATTGTGAAAATAATGGAATGTGCAGAAATGAGCAAATTGACATTAGCAATTAGAGAGCAAGAAGATGAAGAGTATTATAAAATTTGGGATTTATTTTATCAACGGTTAGAAAAGAAAATAGGGAAATAGGATATAATACAATATAAATACAATGATAGAGTAACGATAAGACAATGTAATATGTTATAATCAGGGGTGGGATTCTACAGGTTCGCACCTATTCGCTAGAACCAGTTGTTAACATTCTAAGCAGTTTGGAGAACCGGTTGTTAGAAGAAATTACTGGCCTAATCCTGTAAGGAAGGCAGGAAGGAAACATTCTGGTGTTGCTTACAGAAACTGCCTCTCCGTTAACCCTTATTACATTCTTGGCAGGACTAGACTTCCTGTCTCAGGAACTTCTCTGGAGTGTTTTTCCCCTTCTTTGCTGGTACTTTGCTTGTGTGGAGTGACCATTCAAAGTTACAATGGCACTGAAAAAAGTGACTTATGACCATTTTTCACATTTATGACTATTGCAGCATCTCCACAGTCTTGAGAGGCCAGGCGAGGAGTTGCGTGCCTCCATGTGAGTGATATTGAGCTGGCCACGCGCAGCCAATAACATGACCACCAAGTCATGTCCACCCAGCCATATGACCACTCAAGCCACACCTACCACCTAAGCCACGCCTACAGAACCGGTTGTTAAAAAATTTGAATCCCACCCCTCGTTATAATGGATTATAATGAAATGAATGGTATTATGAATTGAGATATCTTAAAAATGGAAATCTTCTCAAAAAGGATGATATAGTTAATAACAATATAGTATAATATGCATTTTACTAAATTTTAGTAATGTAGTTAGAAGGGAAGGACTGTTGATATTGTGCACAAGAAGATTTGTACTGACAGACACACTGTGCAATGGAAAGAAGGTTTTATGTTTGTTGTTAAAAAATAAAAAAATCTTTAAAAACAAGTCTATCATACTGCGTTGACATGAAGTTATATTCCATTCAGGAGTCTGACAGCCCACGGATAGAAACTGTTCTTCAGCCTGTTGATGCGGCTGGCTATGCTTCTCTATCTCCTACCTGTGAAAGAAGAATATTTGTAGAAAGAGAAAGAAAGAAAGAAAGAAAGAAAGAAAGAAAGAAAGAAAGAAAGAAAGGAAGAAAGAAGGAAGAAGGAAGGAAGGAAGGAAGGAAGGAAGGAAGGAAGGAAGGAAGGAAGGAAGGAAGGAAGGAAGGAAGGAAGGAAAAAAGAAAAGAGAATTTATTCCAATCCTGACAGTGTTAACCTAAAAATTAAGGAAAACATTGAATGAAGAATATTTGTAGCTCCAGGTTGAACTGTGGGGTCCTTGGTGGTTTCCTTGCAGATATCTCATTACCAAACTAGCTAACCTCATCAATGCTAACACCGAATACTGATTTGATCTTAATTCTGGTTTTGAAGCCTCAAATTTCTGCAGGAGACTTTAGTATGAAACATCAAACTAATGTTGCTTTAATTTTTTTTACAGTGTTCCATTTTATAATGCTTTTAAATCTGTTCTGTGTTTTGTTGTTATGGTTCTATTTTTTCGTCTGAGTGATGTTTTTTTAGCCATCAATTCAACTAATAAATACATAAAGAAATAAAAACAGATCTATCTGTACCAAGCCGGCAATGCATTATGTTGTGTACTTTTCAAATGAAGAAATCCTGCCTTTTTTCTCATTGAAAATATTTTTATTTAACTACAGAGACTTCCTTAATGCCACCTTAAAGAATATTTACTTCAATAAAGTTCTGCATAATAACTAAGCAAATTCCATCTGGGTAATCTTGTAAAGCTTTATGTATCTTTAAATATTTGGGGGATCAATTGCCTTCTCACTTATTATTATTTACTAGCTGGTTACCCGTGCTTCACTATGAAACTATGTGGTCGGGCTTAGCTTTTGGGGAGGAAAATAAGGGGGGGGGAGGAATTCTGCCTCTGCCTACCAGCATCCATCGGTATTCATCTGGTTAGTGTCCTGTCAGTGTGTCAGAGAGTTGAGAGCTGTTTGGAAACTGAAACAGTATTTGATGTGTGAGCAAGAATGAGACAGCAAAGAGCCTGGGCGTGGCTTAACTCAACTGTTCTGTACTAAAGCTGCTTGGTGCTGTGAAACTGAAACTGAAACTCCTCTCCTCTGCTTGTGTTTTGCATTTGGAAGATATTTCTTTTCAGGTGGGCAGGGGGAGTAGAACTCCTTAGCATCAGAGAATAATAACAACAACAACAACAACAACAACAACAACAACAACAACAACAACAACAACAACAACAACAACAATAATAATAATAATAATAATAATAATAATAATAATAATAAATGAAATGCTAATGCTCTGGTGGTCATTTTGAAAAATCCTTTCTTAGTGAACACCTAGAAGCCAAGAAGAACATACGTGCCAAATTTCAAGTCTGTAAGCTTTACAGTTCTGGAGATTTTGTGATGATGCATGAGTGTTATATATATATATATAGATTAGCATTGAAGAATAGAATAGAAATAGAATGGAGTTGAGGATGACCTGGTATTACAGAAAATTAAAAAGAAGTTTTAAAAGTTATGTGAAACAATTCCTGCGTTCTCTCCATCGTAGCCTGAAAAGAGGAAAATTACAAATCCTGAAGATTTGTTGGAATCTGTCTGAGAGAAATGTGTGTTTTGCCAGCAAGCGCAGTATGTGTGAAAAGGGAATTTCGCCTGCCAAAATATTACCTGAACGATTCTACCTCCCCTTCCACCAACCCACACGCTTACTTCCTTTTCATCATTGTTACTGATGGCAGATTTCTTACAGTCAACTGACACGAAGATCCTTTGCAGATGATTAGCATTGAAGAATAGAATAGAAATAGAATGGAATTGAGGACGATCTGGTATTAAAGAAAATTTAAAATGGTTTTAAAAATTATGTTAAAAAAGTGATTAGGGTACCCCAAATTAAAATGGTAGGGCTCATTTAAGCTCATAGCCAGAGACCTAATTAAAATAGCAATAATAAGGGGACTTAGACTTATATATTGCTTCATAGTTCTTTACAGCCCCCTCTAAGCAGTTTACAGAGTCAGCCTATTGCCCACAACAATCTGGGTCCTCGTTTTACCCACCTCAGACGGATGGAAGGCTGAGTCAACCTTGAGCCGGTCAGGATCAAACTCCTGGCAGTTTGCAGAATTAGCCTGCAATGCTTCATTCTAACCACTGCATCACCAGGAAGGAGAATGAGAAAGGGATTTACGAGAGAAAGGGAAGGAAGGAAGGAAGGAAGGAAGGAAGGAAGGAAGGAAGGAAGGAAGGAAGGAAGGAAGGAAGGGCAATAGCACTTAGACTTATATACCACTTCACAGTGTTTTACAGCCCTCTCTAAGCGGTTTACAGAGTCAGCCTATTGCCCCCAATAATCTTGGTCCTCATTTTATGAATCTTAGAAGGATGGAAGGCTGAGTCAACCTTGAGCCGGTTAGGATCAAACTCCTGGCAGTTGGCAGAATTAGCCTGCAATACTACATTCTAACCATTGCAACTACCAGGGCTAAATAATTATAAAGTATGGAGCAAAAAATCGGCCTTTTGAGTTTTTCTTCTTCTTGAAACTAGAGGCTATGAATAGCATTCTAAGAAAACTGAGGTTATACAGCGAACTCTCAAATACAGAAAATATAGAAGCTGAATATACCGAGAAGACTGATGTCTCTAATTAGAATTTGACTTAACCTTGTTGTACCTTCTTTTGTGAATGACAGAATCAGCACAGAGAAGAGGGGTGGGACAGAGGGATCTTTATGTTTGCATGCAAACATTTTCTTTTCTTTTCCATTTGGCTAAAGATAGTTTGCCTAATTCAAATGAACAAGTACGCTGTGTCTTGTGGCGTTTTGGCTTTAATAACCTTCTTGACAGAGAAGATTTATGCCTTACTCCCCCCCAAATTTGATCTTAACCATAATCACTACATTGCTCAGTGATTGATGGCATAAGCAAAAAAAGGGACAGTCAGTATTTCTAACTGTTAACTGATCATCACTGAACGGTTTAATGAGAGACATCCGGAGGAGGAAAAATCTTATTGGCTGTTTAATTAATTACTTAATTAATTAACAGCCCACCTCTATTGTTTTTACAAATAACTCAAGGCAGGAAACATGTTCAGCACAACTTCCTCCATTTTACCTACAACAACAACCCTGTGAGGTGAGTTGGGCTAAAAGAGAGTAAGTGGCCCAAAGTCAACCAGCCAGCTTTCATGCCTAAGGTAGAACAAGAACTCACTGCGTCCTGGTGATTTGCTTGAGGCAGGATTAGAACTCACTGTTTCCTGGTGATTGGCCCAAAGTCACCTAGCCAGCTTTCACGTCTAAGGCAGAACTAGAATTATGTCTTGGTGATTTGCCTGAGGCAGGACTAGAACTCACTGTCTCCCGGTGCTTGGTCCAAAGTCACCCAGCCAGCTTTCACACCTAAGGCGGGACTATAACTCCTAGATGCTTAGTGAAGATCAAAGTCACCCAGTTGGCTTTCATACCTAATGTGGAACTGTAACTCACCACCTCCTGGGCCCAAAATCACCCAGCTGGCTTTCATGGATACAACAGGAGTAGAACTCATGGTCTTTTTGTTTCTTAACCACTATTATCTTCAGCTGTTCTTCACCTTAGGGGCATCTGAGGACAGATTTTACATATTTGATAGACAAGACAAAACAAAGACAAGATTATTCTTATTTGATGGCAGGTCCTTCTAAAGAACCTGACAATTCCCTGAAAAAGATCAGGAGCTCTGGGAAAACTCACAGAATTCAAGATTTAATAAATGATGCGTGTGGCTGATGGGGGGATGCAGTGGCAGCGAGATGGCAATGGCGACGGTGGCGATGGTGCCCAAGGAAGGCAATGGCAATGATTCTGGTGGCGGTGGGGCTTCCAGGACCAGTTCCCCACCCCACCCCACTGTCAGCTGTTTGTGTAGGCAAGGAAGATTGGAACCAGCCAGTGGTGTGATTTGCCGTTTCTCCAAACTGCGCAGAATCATAACAACCAGTTCTATAAAACCGGTCCAAACCGGTAGAATCCCACCCCTGGTTTCAAGTATGGAATTAGCAAATCGTTAAGAAGGGTATTTCAAATATTTATCTGGATGGTTGATTAAAAAGAAAAAAAACAAAGAAGGAAATATTCAGCTGAGAAAAAGCTTGCTGTATACCTGATAGATCAATAAATCATTAAGGTTTCAACTATAAATGAAGATATACTACTATCTATCATTATAGGGTGTATGTTTGTAGATATGTGATAGAAAGATGGATGGGTGGATGGATGGATGGATGGATGGACAAACAGACAGACAGATGATAGAAGATAGATAGATGATAGACAAGAGAGAGAGAGATGATAGAAGATAGATAGATAAGAAAGAGAGAGAACTGACAGAAGATAGACGATAAAAGATAGATAAGAGAGATGATAGAAGATAGATGATAGAAGACACATAGATATATATAGAGAGAGATGATAGAAGACAGATAGATAAGGGAGAGATGATAGAAGATAGATGATAAAAGATAGATAAGAGAGAGAGATGATAGAAGATAGATACGAGAGATGATAGTAGATGAGAGAAATGATAGAAGATGGATAGATAGATAATAATAGATAGATAGATAGATAGATAGATAGATAGATAGATAGATAGATAGATAGATAGATAGATAGATAAGAGAGAGAGAAATGATAGAAGGTAGATGATAGAACATTGATGCTAGAAGATAGATGAGAAAGAAAGATGATAGAAGATGGATAGATGATAGAAGATAGATGATAGACAGTAGAAGAAAGATGATAGAAGATAGATAGATGATAGATAATTAGATCGGCTGATGATAGATGATAGGAGAGAGAGACAGACAGAGAGAGACAGAAAGACAGACAGATAGACTAGAACTCCCAATTTCTAATCTCATGCCTTAACCTCTGGGCCAAACTGGCTCTAATTTCAGTTTTTATTTGCAAAAAAGAGACATTAACAGTATTATATATCTAATTATCTCCAACCCAATCTCCTCCTCACTTTGGGAAGAGAAGCAGATAGAACTGAAAAATCAACTCTTCTTGGGCTGGCAGCACCCAGGCTGCTGCTATGTTACATTCTAATTGTGTCCTGCTTGCTAGTTACCATGGTTATCCAAAGAATGAGATGAAAATAAACTATACTGTTTGCGTTGTTCTCGAGAAGGTAACTTTTAAATTCTCCTAAATATTCCCCCTGCAGATCTGCCAAAATAAGTCAGCTGGCCGCTGGTGCAAGAGGTTGTGGGTCAACATGCGATGTCTGTTACAGGGAACTGACTTCAAGACAGAGGAATCCGAGGCTATTTTCCTTAGCATTACACTTCTAACACCTCATTTAACAGAATAACAGAGTTGGGACCTTACAGGTCTTTAGATTAGTAGCCTGCCAACCTTTGGGACACTAGGAACCGATTCTGTGGAAAAATATTTTTTGTTGTCACCCCCTAATCCTTCTCTTTGTTAGACTGGACATACCCAGTTCCAAGTGTGGTCTTACCAGTGCAGTATAAAGCAGTGTAGTTCTTTGATTACAAAACGCCACTCAATCAAACACCTGCCAGCTTCTTTTAAAATATGTACAGCAAGTGATTTATTATATTGGTATGCCGGAAGGACTTTGGGAGAGTGGGGTGAAGACAGAGGTGGGATTCAAAAGTCCCAACAACTGGTTCGTTGCCCGGTTGCTGGGTGGACATGGCCACGGTGGGCGTGGCCTACTGGAACTTCCGGGAGGGCCATTTTTCACTTTCCCCAAGGTCCGGAAGCTTCCCTCGGGCCTCTGGGAGGGCGAAAACAACCTCCTCTGGGCTCTGGAACAGGGGTCTCCAACCTTGGCAACTTTAAAACTTGTGGACTTCAACTCCCAGAGTTCTTCAGCCATCAAAGCTGAGGAACTCTGGTTGAGGAACTCTGGGAGTTGAAGTCCACAAGTCTTAAAGTTGCCACGGTTGGAGACCCCTGCTCTGGAGGGTCTCCGGAGGATGGAAACAGGCCTGTTTTCAGACTTCCAGAACTTCCGGTTTGGCCCATTTTTCGCCCTCCCTGAGCCTCCGTGGGGACCCTGCACTTACCTGCATCGAAAAAGGGCCGCGTGGAGACTCCTGGGAGGGGAGGGGCAGGATGGGCGGGGCCAGCTGGTCAGTTCAACTACCGTTTTAGGGAACCAGATATAAATTTAACATTCGATTCACGCGAACCGGTCCAAACCACTAGAATCCCACCCCTGGGTGAAGAGACACTGTCAAGGGAACGGTCAGATAAGAGATAGCATAGCCCACAGTTAGATAATGGGTCTGTGCAGAAACAAAGGAAGAGAAACCAGAATCTCTTTCCAGGATCCAAGTCTTTTACATGCAATGAATTAAAGCCAAAATGAAATGGGTGACCTTTTGGTAGACTATCCTATTTAACCCAGGATGCGGCATCCTTTGGTGACATCAATTAGCAGTACAACACACTTGTTCTCTGAAGTGTGCACATTGAAAAGATGAATGTGACCAATAACCATGGATCTTTTTAGGTAGGACCAAAGGTTAACGCCTAAAGACACATCTCTTGAAGACCTTGGTAACTCCAACAGGGAACAGCTAGAATGGCAGCCCAAGTTGCATATAACTAGATCAGGAGTCCCCAAACTTGGCAACTTTAAGACTTGTGGACTTCAACTCCCAGAATTCTGGAAGTTGAAGTCCACAAGTCTTAAAGTTGCAAAGACCTCTGAGCTAGATGGACAGGAAGCGAATTTCACCCAAGTAAGAGTACTTAGACTAGCTTTCCATTAGCATTATCATCAGGGTTTCACCCCCAGCAGACTTATTTTATTTATTTATGTTTGTTTGTATCCCACTTTTATTAATTTTACAAATAACTCAAGGCAACTAAGTTATCCAAGAAACCTCCTATTCCTATTTGCCTCAAAACAACAAAACTGTGGATTGGACTGAAAGACAGTGATTGGCTCAAAGTTCACCCAATTGACTTTAATGCCTAAGGTGGGACTAGAACTCACTGTCTCCTGGTGATTGGCCCAAGTCATTCAGCTGATTTTTATGCCTAGGATGGGACTAAAACTAACTGTCTCCTAGTGATTGGCCAAAGTCACCCGGCTGGCTTTCATGCCTAAGGCGAGACTATGATTCATTGGTCCTGGTGATTGGCCCAAAGTCACCCAGCCAGTTTTCATACCTTAGGCAGGACTAGAACTCATCAACTCCTACTAGTGATTCGCCCCAAATTCCCCAGCCATCTTTCATGCCTAGGGTGGGACTAGAACTCACTGTCTCCTGGTGATTGGCCCAAGGTCACCCAGCTGGCTTTTATGGCTAAAATGGGACTTGAACTTGTGGTCTCCTGCTGTCTAGCCTAATGCTTAATCACTACTGGCTTTCTCACTTAGTTTTCAAAAATAGACAGATGAGAAGGTTTTATTTTATTTTTTTAAAAAGTCAATGTATAAGTATGGCTGGGTTTTTTTTTCATTCCCACCCCCTCATCCTTTCAATTCCGTTTATGTTATTCTCATTTTTTCTGACCGTGGTGCTGCAATGGCAAACTGCTTCTCTACTATTACAAAGAAAAGAGCATAACATTGTAGTATCCAGCAATCAAGCTTCATTTAAAGGAATCTCCAGGTGCCTTAATAAGATTACTCCCATGGTAATTGAAAATGTCTTCTGTAGAAGGAGTTACAGTGACAGAAGCTAAGGGTGTGAACTCTGTTAATCAATAATAACAGCAATAGATTTCATTTGAGTATGTCAGCAATCTATGTAGATGGGGAGCATCCAACCTTGGCCATTTTAAGACTTGTGGATTTCAAGTCCCTGAATTCCTCAAGCCAGCCATTCTTTAAACTTTTAAGACTTGTGGACTTCAACTCCCAGAATTCCTCAGGCCAGCCATTCTTTAAACTTTTAAGGCTTGTGGACTTCAAGTCCCAGAATTCCTCAGGCCAGCCATTCTTTAAACTTTTAAGGCTTGTAGACTTCAACTCCCAGAATTCCTCAGGCCAGCCATTCTTTAAACTTTTAAGGCTTGTGGACTTCAACTCCCAGAATTCCTCAGGCCAGCCATTCTTTAAACTTTTAAGACTTGTGGACTTCAACTCCCAGAATTCCTCAGGCCAGCCATTCTTTAAACTTTTAAGACTTGTGGACTTCAAGTCCCAGAATTCCCCAGCAAGATGCAGTATTCCAGGTGTGGTCTTACTAAGGCAGTACTAATCCTTCAAATGATTTTGATTCCATGCCTCTGTTGTATAAAGGATTGTATTAGCCTTTTTGGCTGCTGCCATACATGGCTGGCTCATATTTAAGTGATTGTCTACTAGGATTCCAAGGTCCCTCTCACAATGACTGTTTTTGAGCCAGATACTTTGCCTAATCTGTACTTGTACCTTTGGGGTTTTTTTTTTCCTGCCTAGGTATAAAACCTTGCTTTTCTCCACATTATATTTCATGTTGTTACGAACTTAACTGCAGTGATTCACTTAACAATTGTGGCACAAAAAGGTTATAAAAAGGGAGCCAAACTCGTTTGACACATTTCTCACTTAGCAACAGTCATCTGGAGCATAACTGAGGTCTTAAGTTGAGGATTACCTTGTACAGTGGCAGACGGAAGTGCTGAAAATGACAGCAGGAAAGCTGCAAAGATTTGTTCAGATAATTTGCCAGACATCAAGGCTAACTTATAAGGAAAGAAAAACTTCAACATAGAAATGGGGGGAGGGGGGGGAGTTAGTAAAGGTAAGAATGGACGAACAGCTGATATTACTCAGAATATGAGATTCCATTCATCCTGGAATCCGTTTCCCAAACCTTAATCTCTTGCTATGAGAGACCTTGAATTGTAATTAAAAAAAAGAAAATCTTGCAAAGGATATGGCCTTTGAAAAACCACAAGCTAGCTGGGACAGAGATGGAAGGGGGAAGAGAAATCCCAAAGCAGCAAAATCCTACAGCGGTGCATCCTCACTATGTTTAGAAGCAAAGGAAAAAAAAAAGATAAGGTTTAATAATTTTGGTCTGATATAACATTACAAATACCTGAAAATTATTTATGGAAAGTCATTTTCTGCAACACCATAAAGCAAGAAGTAGATATTGTGTGACATAGCTTGCACGGAGGTTTGCTGTGTGAATGTTTCTCCATCTCCTTGAAACACAAAATGCATGCAATAATTAACCAGTCGGCCTTTTTTTAAGTGTCAAAATCACCTTAGTTATTGTTGTTCTTTTTGAAATTATGCTTTACTGAACGGTGTAAATAAAACATTAAGTCAGAGGAATGTAGAAGCCGGCATTCTTTTGCGTTGTTTAGATTTGGAGAACAGCAGGGGAACAAAATACATAATCACATTCATTTTGGAATGGGAAGAGAGCTATGAATAAATATACATTTCCTAGGGATACACAGATGGAGTCGAAGGAAAATCATAGCTTTCTTTTAAGGGTATGCAACACACTCACTTGAATGGCACTCATAATAGAAGAGTTTTCATGACTTAACAGACTTAACAGATGATCAGAGTTGGAAGGGACCTTATAGGTCATCCAATCCAAAGGGCGTTGGTGGTGTAGGCTGTTAATCATCTAGCACTTAATGCAAGCTGCCTGCAATTAGTGCAGGCTCGAATCCCACGAGGCTCAAGGTTGACTCAGCCTTCCATCCTCTCGGAGTAGGTAAATTGAGGACCCAAGATTGTTGGGGGCAATAAGCTGACTTTGTAAAGATGCCACTTGGGAGGACCAAAAAGCCCTAGTAATAAGCAGGCATATACAATGGAATGAAAGCTATTGCCGAGCACTTAGCATGGTGCTCCATAGACTGTAAGCCGCCTTGAGTCTCCGGAGAAGGGCAGCATATATATAAAAAAAAAAAAATTCAACCCCCCACCCAAACGGGAGACCCTACACCATTTCTGACAAATGGCAGTCCAATCTCTTCTTGAAAGTCTCAAGTGAATGATGCTAGGCTCAATCAAATTGGACCGATCCATAGGAGGAAATGCAACAGAATTTGCAATCTTCATCTCCTGGAATAATTTCTGACATCCACACAAAAAATAGCTCGTGCACATTTTTTCTGAAATCTTTCCAGCCACAATGATGACAGCAGTTTTACAACATGTGTGGTGGCAGCCAAAAAAGCCAATGCAATCCTAAATTGCATTAACAGAGGGATGCAATCAAGATCAAGGGAGGTACTAATACCACTCTCTAAACTTTATAAAGCCTTAATAAGACCACACCTAGAGTACTGCATCCAGTTTTGGTCACCACACTATAAAAAAAATGATGAGACTCTAGAAAAAAATGCAGAGAAGAGCAACTAGGATGATTAGGGGACTGGAAGCTAAAACATACGATGAACAGTTGCAGGAACTGGGCCTGGCTAGTCTAGTGAAGAGAAGGACCAGGGGAGACATGATAGCAGTCTTCCAATATTTGAGGGGTTGCCACAGAGAGGAGTGGGGAGATCAAGCTATTTTCCAAGGCACCTGAAGGCCGGACAAGGAATAATGGAGGGAAACTGAACAAGGAGAGATTCATCCTGGAAATAAGGAGAAATTTTCTGCCAGTGAGAACAATCAACCAATGGAACAGAAGTTGCCTTCTGAAGTTGTGGGAGTTTTATCAATGGAAGCTTTTAAGAAGAGATTGGACTGCCATCTGTCAGAAATGATGCAGGGTCTCTTGCTTGGGTGTGGGGGCTGGACTAGATAACCTACAAGATCCCTTCCAATTCTGTTAATCTGTTAAAAAAGCATAATAGCACCTGTGTGCCAAAGCCACCATATTAATTTATGACAAAAATGACACCTCAATCTAATATATTCTGCATCATATTAAACATCTGTCCAGGATATATACATCTAGTTTGGATTAAGAAATCCAAGCTATTTCCATACATTTGTTCTTGAATCCATAACATCCATATACCCACAGCTGTTTGGGTGTAAGATAAAACCTCTTGTCAACGTCTCACTTTCTATTGTTACATTAAATTCATATTATTGCATTATTAAACCTGAACCCATACAAATAATTAAAACCAAACATTCTAATCCTGTGCGGAGTGGAGAGTTGGTCTCTAACAAAAAGCTACTTGAAGAGACTAGAAGCATTTGAAATGTGGATTTACAGGCACTGTTACATGTAAGTTGGGTTGACAAAATCAGAAATGAGGAGGTGATAAGTCCCCTGGGAAAGCCAAGGAAAATAATCAAAACCATAAAAAAGCAAAAGTTGGAATATTTTGGGCATGTGATGAGACACCTGGGAAAATATGGTATACTTCACTTAATCCTCCAAGGAAAGATTGAAGGCAAAGGCGGTCCAGGCAGAAGAACATCAGGGCTTCCAAATTTAAGAGGCTGGTTTGGACAAAACAACAGTAGTTTTTTGTGCAGCTGTTGATATAAATAGGATCACCAACATGATTGCCAATGCCCGATGACAGATATGGCACAAGAAGAAAAATAATTCTAATCCTTCCTTAGATGTGGAGATGACAGTGCCAATGACTTGAACTTGAGTGGCAACTCCAAGTTGAGCAGAGTTTGAAGGAAAACCCATGTAGCCAACAGCCTAATCGTTTTTCAAATGCTGGGGTGCACTTAGAATCTTGGGCAGCAGCTACAAGTTGAGTACAATTCAAAGATAACCCAAGTAGGCAACAGGCTAGTCATGGGCAAATGCTGATATGCATTCAGGACCTTGGACAACAGGGTTTGAGTACACATTCAAGGATAACCTAGTCAATGGCCTCATAATTCTCAAATACTGGCATACATTCAAGACCTAGGACAGCAGCTACAAGTTGAATACAATTCAAGGATGACTCATGTAGGCAACAGGCTAATCATGTACAAATTATATTGCTCATATTAAGAGTAACTGCATTCTCTTCGCTGACTATGTAAAGCTATTCAACACCACAGACAATACTGCTACCCTTCAAAAAGACCTCGACTATGTATCAAAATGGTTAAACAAATGGCAATTTCAAATCTCAACAAATTAATACTCTGTTTTACATATTGGCAAAAAAAATCAGAAAATAAAATACAGGCTGAATACTCAAGACCTTGTTGATGATCCAAACTCTGTCAAGGATCTTGGAGTACTCATCTCTAATTATCTAAATGCTAGAGTCCACTGTAACTACATAGCCAAAAAGGCATTAAGAGTTGTTAACCTAATCTTACGTAGCTTTTTCTCTGGTAATACTACACTACTAACTAGAGCATACAAACATTTGCTAGACCAATGCTCAAATAAAACTCATCAGTCTGGAACCCACATTACTAACACAGTATTAACACAGTTGAGAAAGTCCAGAAATACTTCATAAGAAGAATTCTCTACTCCTCTACTCATTGCAGAATACCTTATGCCACCAGACTTGAATTTCTAGACTAGAAAACCTAGAACTAAGCCACCTTCGGTCCGATCTAAGTATAGTATATAAAATCATACATTGCAATGTCCTACCTGTCAATGAATACTTCAGCTTCAACCATAACAATATAAGAGCAAATAATAGATACAAACTCAAGGTTAATCGCACCAAACTTGATTGCAGGAAATACGACTTCAGCAACAGAGTGGTCAATGTCTGGAATACTCTACCTGACTCTGTAGTTTCTTCCCCAAACCCCCAAAACTTTAACCTTAGACTTTCTACTATTGACCTTACCCCTTTCTTAAGAGGTCTGTAGGGGGTGTGCATAAGTGCACCAACGTGCCTACTGTCCCTGTCCTACTGTTTCTTTTATTTTTTTATATGTATCCATGTATTCATAACTATGTTTTTACTTATACCTATTATCTTGTAAGCAATTGACAAACCAAATAAAATAAATAAAATAAAAATGCTGATATGCATTCAGGACAGCAGCTGTATGTTGAGTACATGGTAACCCATGTAGCCAACAATCATTTTCAAATACTGGGTGCATTCAGAACTTTCGACAGCAGCCAAATTTATTTAGAAAAAATCAAGTTCCCCTTGCTGAATTACAGCAGAGAACTCAATATCTCAATACAGACATGGCAAAATCAAATGTGATGGATGCTACTCCACATGTCTCTCTTACTCACTTCTGGGCTACTAATGGGGAAAGGCAGCTCCCACCCACTGATTTCCAAAGTAAGATTATTAACATTTGCCCAGCTTCAGCCTAGGCAGAACTATTCGAGAGTATCAATATTCAGACAACTACCTGCTCAAAAGGGATGGATGGGCACAATTCCACACTAAACAGTTGATCTCAACAGTCCGTTCAATATTAAAAGCTGTCCTCAGAAGGTTGTCACATAAACCAGTTTGCCAAGATCAGGAATACAATCAATCCCACAGGCAATTTTCAGATTCTACCGCAAGCCTGAATGCTCAAGAATTTGAAGGCAAGAGTTCAGAAATTTTAGCGTTACTTACAAACCAGACAAGAAAGCAGTCTTTGGTAGCCAGAAAAAAAATGATAATTCTCCTGTATTCCTTTCTTTGATAAAGCAATCTACTCCCATGAAAGCAAACAAGGATTAAAATTCTAGACTAAAAGGGAATCAGATGTACCGATCAAAAATTTCTGGTTACCAAGTTTTGTTTGAGGAAATATTACATCTTAAGAACAACAAAATATATATAATCACTTCTGAATCAAGCTGAAGCCATGAACGTTTCTTGACAGAAATAGCTTACCAATGCCATTTTTCCAGGATTTTTCAAATGTTCAGCGTCTGGTGATTTCTTCCATGCAAATAGGAACCAGGGCCAGTCCTGCTTAGCTTCTGTGAACAACAGTATGCCTATGACATTTCTGAATTACATACAGGCAAGCTTACTAAGAGCTGTTCTTGAATAGGAGAATGCTTCCCTTTGCCAAATAAAGGTTTTACTCATGCCGTAGCATCCAAAATAAGCTTCATGCTTCCACTAGTCAGACTTACAACTCTGTTGCATAATCACAACAGATGTGGAATTAAGCATCCCAGTTGGGATCAATTTGCCATTCCCATTTGGTTATCAGATGCAAGCAACCAGAGTTATTCATGAATTTTTTAAAAAATCAGTAACTTTATTGCCAGTCACCTTTGTTAGAAGAATCTTCCCAGACTGCTTGCCTTCTCCTGAAAACAACCAGATAAGACCTCATGGATCTTGGGGGTGGCCAAGTTTATGTCACTTGCAGCTATGCAAGGACTCCAAGCTATGCTCTTACTTGACCCCTCCTTTCAGTCTAAGCTGGCAGTCTCCCTACATCAAGTGTTAATGCAAAGCTCCTTCTTGCCACTTCTTCTCTTCCTTACCAATTCTATGCATTTGTTTTCCTTCTTCCAAATGCTTTTAGGCACAGTAGGGTTATTGCACCATAGCCTCGGAAATATAAGTGGCTTACCTCCAAAACGCTTCGGCTTTCTGTTGTGTCTTTTTCTCTGCAGATCAGCAAAATGCATTACATTCTTCAGGAACATGCAAGGCAACTTAAGAATACACATACCAGGAGGAGAAAAAACATTTGGGAGGAAAGAGCTGCCCTCAAGTAAACACGGGAGTTCAGAGTTCTCGTTGTGCTTTTCCAGAGAGGTGGAGAATTTCTGAGTCTCCAAGAATTACAAGAATATTCTCACCAGCAAATTAGCTTTTTGGGCAACAGGGGGAAAAAGCAGCACGTAACTCTCGAGGATAGAAGGCAGGTCTAACACCAGCTTTCAATTCACCAGCAACGTGTAATCCTCCGAGGATTTAAAAAAAAAAGTAAGTTT
Source organism: Bungarus multicinctus (assembly GCA_023653725.1). Taxonomy (NCBI): domain Eukaryota; kingdom Metazoa; phylum Chordata; class Lepidosauria; order Squamata; family Elapidae; genus Bungarus; species Bungarus multicinctus. Next base: position 8,281,938 of record CM042849.1, read on the forward strand.
ACACCAGCTTTCACTCAATTTCAACGCCACCCCAAAGGTAGCTATGAATGCCATCTTGTACAATGGGTTCATTGGGGAGATATTCCCTGGGCAGGTTATTTATCTGAGGAGAGGACCTTTGTAAAAGACTGCAAAAACTGTGCTTCTTGATTTCAAACCCTTTTCTGCAAGATTTAAAACAAGCAAGAAACCTTCACATCCACACCACTGCAAAATATAAAGCCATCCTCGATGCCATGAAGGTTCCTTGATTGTTTATTTTTGTTTTACAGAAGTGACAATGTTTTCCCCACAAAGTAGAGAAGAAAGCCCAACTAATCTCTGGATCATTTAAGGTCGCAGGCTGCCAGGAAACACAAGATCATTTAGACATTGAAGAAATTGTACTTCTAAACCACTAATTACTGCTGAATTCTGGGTGATGCCATAGACCTATTAGAACCACCTTAGAAAGAAAACGAAGCAGCATAAAAAGCAAAAAGGAAGGAAGGAAGAAAGAAAGAAAGAAAGAAAGAAAGAAAGAAAGAAAGAAAGAAGAAAGAAAGAAGAAGGAAGGAAGGAAGGAAGGAAGGAAGGAAGGAAGGAAGGAAGGAAGGAAGGAAGGAAGTTTTGGGGGTTTGGGGAAGAAACCAAAGTGTCAGGTAGAGTATTCCAGACATTGACCACTCTGTTGCTGAAGTCGTATTTCCTGCAATCAAGTTTGGTGAGATTAACCTTGAGTTTGTATCTATTGTTTGCTCTTGTGTTGTTATGGTTGAAGCTGAAATATTCATTGACAGGTAGGACATTGCAATGTATGATTTTATATACCATACTTAGTATATATCTTCCCACACACATACATAACACACATATACACATGCTACACAACATACCCCCACACACATCTATCTATTTATATATATGTATGTATGTATGTATTTATCTATCTCTATCTATCTATCTATCTATCTATCTATCTATCTATCTATCTATCTATCTATCTATCTATCTATCTATCTATCTATCTATCTATCTATCTATCTATCTGCACCCATACATATAAGTACATGTGTATGCACACATACACACACACACGTTTGTGCATACATTTTGAATACATAGCGGAAAGAAGAAACTTGAGAGCTCCCCAGGTTGATGCTATATGGGACAAAACTGTGACTGAATCAGCATGTTCTGCTCCAGATACCACAAAGCCACCTCCCAGAAGGTAACAAGGCAAACAGGTCATGAAGAGGACGTGTAGAGTCCCAGACAATCCTGCATACTCTGCTCAAGCATCGCTTAAAGACCATGTCCTGGATAGAAGGCAGTGAACTACCAAAACTCTATTCTGCCATCCTGACCATTCTCTGTACCGCCTTCCTATCCGAAGCAGGAATGCTTCCAAATAAAGCTGGAAGGGACCTTGGAGGTCTTCTAGTCCAGCCCCCTGCTCAATCAGGAGAACCTATACTATTTCAGATAAGTGACTGTCCAGTTTCTTCTTTAAAAACCTCCTGTGATGAGGCACCCCATGATTTCTGGAGGCAAACTAATCCACTGGTTAATAGTCCTCACTGTTAGGAAGTTTCTCCTTAATTCCAGGTTGCTTCTCTCCTTAATTAGTTTCCATCCTTTGTTTCTTGTCCTGCCTTCTGGTGCTTTGGAAAATAAGTTGACGCCGTCTTTTTTATGGCAGCCTCTCAAATATCGGAATACGGTTCTTTTAAATCCCCCAAGATCTGTGCAAACATCCCTTCCTTTTTCAATCATTGCAAAGACACTTCAGGCCCTCATTCTCAAGCTCCATAGCCTGTAAATGGAATAATTTAAAGACCTCATTTGTACAAAATGTGGAGTGCCTTAATTTTGGTCTCCATCGTTTTTGTGTGTGGGTTGACGTTATTGGTTCTGCAGATGTGGCCACTTGCTTATCATTTAACATTCAGCTGATGGATGAAACCAGAAAAGAGGTTCAAGTGAACAACAGCCCAATGCACACTTAAATCTTGATCCAAAAGGCTTCTGAACAGTACAGGTACCGCAAGCAGCAACACCGTCTTACCACCAGATGTCCCAAAAGTGCTTTTTCAAGAAGCTTCTTGGATGAGAAGCGAAACATCTTCAAAGAAATGCAAGAAAGTCCAGTTGTCTCTTGAAAAAAGCATCTTTGGGACCACCAGGACCTGGATGATTGAAAATCTCCCATGGACACTTACCACCGGATCTGCTCCTTTGCTAAAAGGGTACTACTGCACCATACAGAGTATTTTAACTTCCTACATCTGTGTCTGGTTTGCCAATTGCACAGTGGCAGATAGGACAGTGCTCCAGAGGGTGAACGTCATTGCCCAGAGGATCATGGGTTGCCCTCTCCCCTCTTTGGAAGAGCTTTAGAGCTCCTGCTGCCTTAAGAAAGTTCAAAACATTCTCAAAGATCCATCTCATCCTGGGAACCCCCTTTTTTTTTGAACTATTACCACCTGGCAGACGGTACAGGATAATAAAAACAAGGACAAATAAGCTGTAAAACAGCTTCTATCCCAGGACAGAAACTCTGTTGAATTCTATTGTATAGTGCAATATTAATGCAATATTAATCAGGGGCTTGCCATTCAAATGCATAGAATGCAAAGGATGTGTGTTTGTGTTTTATTTTTTATAGTTATAATGTACACTGAAGATGGCATTTCATTTCGTTGAACAAGGTGCAATGACAATAAACTAAACTAAACTAAACTTAAGCTAGAAAACATTTGAAACCTGAGCTTAAAACATAGTATCGCAGGGCTGGACGGGAACTTGGAGGTCTTCTAGTCCAGCCCCTTGTCCAAAGCAGGAATCCTCATACCATCCTGGACAATTGGCCTGTCCAATCTTTTCTTGAAGATCATCTCCGGTGATGGAGCACCCATAACTCTGGGAGGCAAGCTGTTCCATTGATTAGCGGCTCTCACTGTCAGGAAATCCCTCCTTATTTTCAAATTGGATCTCCCTCTGAGGAGCTTCCATCCATCGCTTCTTCCCCCACCCCCCACCACCCAAAAAATAAATTGTTTATTTTCAATATAAACCTACATAGTTTATGAACATTGCATTAATTGGGTCAAGTCCTTTTTAAGCAACCATAACAACAATAATACAAATAGGTATATGTATTTCTAACCTTCCAACTTCCACAACTTCATCATCATCAGAATAAAGCTGGAAGGGACCTTGGAGGTCTTCCAGTCTGACCCCTGTTCAAGAAGAAAAACCTATGTCATTTCAGACAGGTGGCTGTCCAGTCTCTTCTTAAAAGCCTCCAGTGATGGAGCACCCACAGTTGATTGCTCTCATTTCAACAGGGCTAATCTATTTTCATAACCTACTTCTCATTTTCCCATCCATTGCTTCTTGTCCTCCCTTCAGCTGCTTTGAAGAGTAAGCGGATTCCTTCTTCCTTGGGACAGCCCTTCAAAAGTATTGGAAGGTGCTGTCACGTCACCTTCTCTTCAACCGGCTAGACACACACACTGGTTGCCTCAACCATCCAACATTTATTTATTTTATTTATTTGTCAATTGCTTACAAGATAATAGGTATAAGTAAAAACATATAAGAAAAACATGGATACATATAAGAAAAATAAAAGAAACAATAGGACAAGGACGGTAGGCACGTTGGTGCGTTTATGTACGCCTCCTACAGACCTCTTAGGAAAGGGGTGAGGTCAATAGTAGACAGTCTAAGGTTAAAAAATTTTTGGGGTTTGGGGAAGAAACCACAGAGTCAGGTAGAGTATTCCAGACATTGACCACTCTGTTGCTGAAGTTGTATTTCCTGCAATCAAGTTTAGCGCGATTCACCTTGAGTTTGTATCTATTGTTTGCTCTTGTGTTGTTATGGTTGAAGCTGAAGTATTCATTGACAGGTAGGACATGGCAATGTATGATTTTATATACTATGCTTAGATCAGACCGAAGTTCTAAGTTTTCTAGGTCTAGAATAAGTGTAGTTCTAGGTTTTCTAGGTCTAGAATTTCGAGTCTGGTGGCATAAGGTATTCTGCAACGAATAGAGGAGTGGAGAATTCTTCTTGTGAAATATTTCTGGACTTTCTCAACTGTGTTAATATCAGATACATAATGTGGATTCCAGACTGATGAGCTGTATTCGAGTATTAGTCTAGCATGTTTTGTGTGCTCTAGTTATTAGTGTAATATTACCAGAGAAAAAGCTACGTAAGATTAAGTTAACAACTCTTAATGCCTTTTTGGCTATGTAGTTAACAGTGGGCTCTAGCACTTAGGTCATTTGAGATGAGTACTCCAAGATCCTTGACAGAGTTTGGATCATCAACAAGGTCTTGACTATTGAATCTTGACATATGAATCGTTCATCCAGTGCTGCTCTTGTCTGCACTCTTTCTAGAACCTCGGAATTCTTTTTTGTGGAACCCAACCTGGCCGGGACTGATGGTCGCTGAAGTCCCACGGAAAAACAGAAGACTCCAAGAAGCAGAGCTGAATTACAACAAATAATCACATCACCCGGACATACCCAACCCTTGCCTTTCTCACCCTGGAATTAAAATAAAGTCCGTGCGCGCGACACACACGCACACGCACACATCAAGACGCTTGGATGGATAAAGACAATGAATGGAAACAATGGATTCCAATGGATGGAAACTAATCAGCGAGAGGAGCAACCCGGAGTTAAGGAGAAACTTCCTAACAGTTGAGAACAATCAACCAGCGGAACAGAAGTTGCGGCCAGAAGTTGTCACTGGAGGTTTTTAAGAAGGAAAAAAAAAAAAAAAAACCTGGACAGCCACTTGTCTCAAATTGTATAGGATCTTCTGGCCTGAGCAGGGGGTTAGACTAGCAGACCTCCAAGTTCCCTTCCAGCTCTATCCCGATTAAATTAAAGGAGCGTTCAACGGCAAGCCGACGCGCGGCAGAGACTGCGCGTGGGAATGCACTCCATGGAGAAGGAAGCGCTCGGAAGGCGCTAATAAGCCCGCGGCGGAGTCGAATCCAGGACGCCTTCGTTGTTAACGCGTTGCAGCCGCGTCCCAAACGACCATTCCTCGTTTTCAGACAACCTGGCAGATTCATGCATTCCCCGGCGACCCCTCCCCTCACCACACACACACACCTCGGGGCGTCCTTTGAGGATCACTCACCGGCTCAAGTGGAGACCTTTGGAGGAAAGGAGGCTCCGGAGAAAGCCAAACCCGGACAAGAGGCTCCGCCACACGGCGGGCGAGGCTCCGCGCGTGGCATGACCGGAGTCCCGTCGGAGTGGCGAGCAACCTCGCTCCAGCCCGGCCAGAAAAAGCGCAGCGTGGAGGGATAGCCGCGCCCTCGACCGTCTCCCACCAGCCAAGCGCCGCCTCGCCGCTCCGCCCGCCCCCCCCCCCCCGGCCCTTTTTTTAACCTGCCTCGGAAAGCGGGGTGGGTGGGTGGGGGGCTGCTGCCTGCCTCCTTCGCTGCAGGGTGGGCCAAATCCCACCCCTGGCCACGCCACTCAGCCCTCCGGAGCCCCGGGTTAGAAGGAGCCATGCCAAGAGCGCACCTGCGCCTCTATCCCAAAGATGCTTCCCCACCCCCCTCCTTCCCCAAGAGGCGATTGGACTTTCTGGTTTTCACATACGCACACACACACCCCTTTGGGACAACCGTGATCTGGACGGCTGAGCATCTCCAGAGACGTCTGCGCTTCTATCCTAAACCTCTGGATCCGGTCCATTGCACGGGGCTCGCGTGCATTTCCCAAAAGTGGCGCGCCGGAGGAAGCAGCCTTTGCAGCGCTGGCGTGGCCGAGCGCAGCCCGATCCTAAAGGAAGCAGCGCGAGGCAGAAAGCCAGATGCTAATTTGCTTCATAATTCCTCCCTGCTTTCTTTGCTCACCCACCCCAACCCTTAAAGAGCGTCCCGTCTCGGGGGGCTTTCGGGCGTCTCTTTCAGATACTTTCTCCGCTTGGGTCTGGTCGTTTTCCCCTCCGTCCGCCTCTTTCAAACGTTCCCAGAACGAAAAACCTTCGAAAACGTCAAAGGGGATCAGGGGAGGGAAGATAATGACTAAAAGATCCCTTTGGTCTTAGTTTAGAGAAGACGCCCAGATTTTCTCAAATGGAAAGATTTATGTTGAAGGAGGAAAAAAAAAGTTAAGGGTGGATAGTGATGAAAAAAAACTTTGTCTAGAGTAGACCTAGGTGATGGCACATCATCAAAGATTTGCCTGCTGCTTTATTTTTTGAGGAGTGGGGGAAATCGTTTTTAGAACAATTTGCTTCAAAATCTCTCTAGCTAGGGCAAGATAACACAGCAAAGAAGTATAAAAGGACAATAATTCCTTGTGTGTCTGATCATACCTGGCCAATAAAGAATTCTATTTTATTCCATTATGTCTTTTGAAGTTAGCATTAGCTTAATACAGTTGGTATCTTTTTAAGGGCCCTTCTGAATGTTTCCTTTTAATGTGTGTTCTTTCCATTCCTATTGCTATCTGACCATTTTTTACAATAAATTCTCATGTTTTCCTGCACTGATTCGTAAGTTTAGGGACTGTAAGTTTCCTAATGTTGTGCAGCATCCAACTGAATCCTAAATGTGTTTCTTTTCAAAGTTTTCCTTTGAAAACCTTTCGCTTCTCATCCAAGAAGTTTCTTCATTTCTATCTGAATGATGGGTAATTGGAAAGATTTACAATGTATTCTTTGCAGTAGCGCTCTGAAGGTTGGTGGTTAGTTTTCTGAGAGTCATTGAGGCCATTTGGGGGTTTATCAAAGGAGGTACTAATACCACTCTATAAAGTCTTAGTAAGGCCACACCTAGAGTACTGCATCCAGTTTTGGTCACCACACTATAAAAAAGAAGTTGAGACTCTAGAAAAAGTACAGAGAAGAGCAACCAGGATGATGAGGGGACTGGAGACTAAAACATATGAAGAACGGTTACAGGAACTGGGCGTGTCTAGTCCAGTGAAGAGAAGGACCAGGGGAGACATGATAGCAGTCTTCGAGTATTTGAAGGGCTTCCACAGAGAGGAGGAAGGGGTCAAGCTATTTTCTAAAGCGTCTGTAGGCCAGACAAGGAATAATGGATGGAAACTGAACAAGGAGAGATTCAACCTAGAAATAAGGAGAAACTTTCTGACAGTGAGAACAATCAACCAGTGGAACAGAAGTTGCCCTCAGAAGTTGTGGGAGCTTCATCACTTGAGACTTTCAAGAAGAGATTGGACTCCCATTTGTCAGAAATGGTGTAGGGTCACCCACTTGGTCAGGGGGTTGGACTAGATGACCTACAAAGTCCCTTTCAACTCTGATTATTGTTATCAATGTAGAATGTGGTAATTAAAAATGACTATATTATGCTAAACTCTTACGATGAATTAAAGGAATAAAATGGGGAAGTGTATAAAGTAAAGAGGTGGCAAGCTCGAATTGACAATGAAAAGGGATAATCTTTTGGGATAATTTGAATTAGGATGAGTTTTATTGAACAATGAATGGAATAATAGTATGTGATAAATTTGCAAATGTGACAGATAAAAGTAAATATCTGTAATGAGTATAGACATGAAACAGGAATTTAGATAATATTGTAAAATAAGCCATGAGAATATTAAAAAAAATGAAATAAGTAATAATATGATATGAAATTGGACATGAAAGCTGAACGTGTAATCATTTGTATTGAAATGTAGTGTTGCTGCAATGTCTACTAGAAAAAAATTGGTTACAGAATTATAGCTGTCAATTTGTGACAATTTTGGGAATAGAACAAACTTTGGAAAATGATATTTACACACATACTTATTGGCTCTCTACCCATATAAACCAGGGAGTGCCCCTAACTGTTTGAGAACATGTGTTTTCTTAACAGACGTTTTTACCCACTATTAATGTATTATAATGTGTCAGTATTTTATATATATATATTGTAAATAGTTATGTCTATTGCTGGTCTAAGACCGTAATAAAGTTATATTCTATTTTGTATTGAAATGTAAAAACCTGGAACTACATTGTTCACCCAGAGATGTTTTTAAAAATAATAAAAAAAATATTTCACCTCTGATTATCTGTTAGCATCTGTTATCTGTATTCTCAGGGTCTCCTGAATCAGAATGCAAATGGGTTTGTAACCTTCTTGGAACTGCTGAAAGACTGTGTTGTAGAGAGGAGATAGGCAGTGTCACATCCCTCCCCTTCTGTTGAGAAAGGACTGTTCAATTTTATGGAAGATAGATGGACTCTTTGACCCTTCTTTCAAACCAATGGCCCTTTCTGCCCAGAATGTAAACAGTCCTCAAAAGACATTTGACTTTCAGAAACAGATGGATTGCTGAATCCTGTCCTGATGGGTTTGCTATCCTGTGTTGCACTATGCATTTGTGAAGTGGCTGTTTCGTTTTCCCAATGCTCATGTCTCGCTGACAAAGCAAAATATCTCGTTTTCAAAGGGGAAAAAAACTCAAAAAAGTGCAGTTGCCTTTTGGAAAGAACACCCAAATAATTCCCCCAGCAATGTCCAACTATTTACTAAGTCTATATTACTGTTACTATTAATCCTCCCATCCTTCCTTTCACCCATCTCCTCTCACTTGTGACTGTATGACTGTAACCTTGTTGCTTGTATCCTAACTATTTATATTGACTCTTTCCTAGTAAGATTAGATTGCTTATTGTACCCTATGACTATCATTAAGTGTTGGACCTGATGATTCTTGACTCTTGATGAATGTATCTTTTCTTTTATGTGCATCGAGAGCATTTGCACCAAGACAAATTCCTTGTGTGTCCAATCATACTTGGCCAATAAAGAATTCTATTCTATTCTATTCTGTGCTGTGCTGTGCTGTGCTACTCTATGCTATTCTATGCTGTGCTATTTAATGCTATTCTATACTATTCTTTATTCTATTCTATAGTCTATTCTATTCTATATTCTATTTTATTCTTTATTCTATATTCCATTCTTTATTCCATTCTATTCTATTCTTTATTCTATTCTATAGTCTATTCTATTCCATTCTATATTCTATTCTATTCTATATTCTATTCTATTCTTTATTCTATATTCTAGTCTATATTCTATTCTATTCTATTCTATTCTATTCTACTCTATTCTTTGGGATAACCATAAGATGAAACATCTATTTGTCTGAAATAGCATAGGGTTTCTCTCCTGCTGAAGTAGGGAGTTGGACTAGACCAGAAGACCTCCAAGGTCCAACTCTGATATGAATTGGATGGTTAAGATTTTCCATAGACATCCAACTGAATGTGCCTTCTAAACAGAAAACCGTTTGCAACAGATCTTCCTATCCTGCTTCTTCTAAGTCTAGTACTGCAGAGAAAACTGATTTAAAACAAGAATAATCCAGGTTCTGTAAATTGCTAGTTCTGTCACCACTGAGGAGATTACAAGTTTTCCGCTCTTGCTGAAAATAGGTTTTAACAGCAGTTTATTGTGGGGAAAGGAAGAGAGGAAGTATTAGGAGCCATGGTGATGACTCTTGTTAGCAGACACTTCTATTCTCCCCCTCTCTTTTTAAATGCATTTTTAAATCTAGCATATCCTTAATTCTGCTCCATTGTGTCAGCCCCACTAGGTAGATCAGACTAGCAAATCAGATTGCAGGAATCTGCTTCTGCTATTCCTCCCCTCCTTATACCGTAGCAAATCAAGGTGTGGTTTCCTTGATCCACTTCTAAATATTATCCTGATTCAAATAAAGGAGAATATTTGTAGCTGTTGAAGTGATGGCTCCTTGGTGCTCCATTTGCTTGGTTGCTTTCTTGTAGACATTTCATTACCCAAACTAGGTAACATCATCAGTGCTAGAAGGGAGTGGGGTTTGCTCTGTGTTTATATTCTAGTGGCTTAATGTCTATGGAGATTCTGAGCCCTTTGGGTCATGGTTGTCCCAAAGGTGCTTTTTTCAAGAGGCAACTGGACTTTCCTTGGTTTTTTCTATGAAGACATTTCGCTTCTCATCCAAGAAGCTTCTTCAGCTCTGACTTCCATTTCCCACCATTCAGTTAGAAATGAAGAAGCTTCTTGGATGAGAAAGGAAATGTCTTCAAAGAAAAACCAGAAAGTCTAGTTGCCTCTTGAAGAAGAACCTATGGCTTGCCCTGTCAGTGTTGGTGACGATGGTCATACAGATTCTTTGCTTAGGCTGTTTACTGTTGGCTTGTTTGAGAACAAAATGACCAAAATACCGTCCCCACCAGCAATCAGCACCCAGATGAGCATGCATGAACTCCAAAATTAACATCAGAGCAACCATCAAGTAAACAACAGCCAAGGAGTGGGATTCAATTTCTTTAACAACCGGTTCTGTAGGCAGGGCTAAGTTGGTGGGCGTGGCTTGGTGGTCATGTTATTGGCTGGGCGTGGCCAACTTAATATCACTCACATCGAGGCACGCATCTCGTCGCCTGGCCTCTCATGACTGTGGGGACGCTGCAACAATCATAAGTGTGAAAAAGGGTCATGAATCACATTTTTCAGTGCCATTGTAACTTTGAATGGTCACTCCACACAAGCAAAGTACCAGCAAAGGAGGGAAAAAAACCTTCAGAGATGTTCCTGAGGCAGGAAGCCTAGTTCTGGCAAGAATGTAATAAGGGTTAATGGAGAGGCAGTTTCTGTAAGCAACACCAGAATGTTTCCTTCCTGCTTTCCTTACAGGATTAGGCCAGTCATTTCTTCTAACAACCCGTTCTCCAAACTGCTTAGAATGTTAACAACCGGTTCTAGCGAATAGGTGCGAACTGGTAGAATCCCACCCCTGCAACAGCCCAATTGTAGAACTGCCAAACAAGCCAACAGCCTCCAGTGATGGAGCACCCACAACTTCTGGAGGCAACTCCTTCCACCAGTTTATTGTTTTCACTGACAGGAAATGTCTCCTCCGTTATTGGTTGCTTCTCTCCTTCATCAGGGGTGAGGTAACCAATCACTGCCATGGAGTGTAGATCTTCAAACAGAACATGGAGAACCATCTATTGGGAATTGTTTGTCTATCTTGAATCCTGCACTGAGCAAACGGTTGGAACTGAAAGCCTACAACATCCCCGAGAACTGTGATTATTCTCTCCACCTTCTCACAAACTTCTTCTCTGCCAGATGTTTACATTTCCAGCATCTTCCTACACATCAGTTGTGTCTGCTTCTTTGGTACCCATCCTTTCTCTGCCAGATGGCATAGGACATATGCTTTTCGGCAGACTGTTCATGGTTTCTTCATCATATAAGTGGGAGAAAGAATTCGAACAGGGGCTTCTTCAGTGGGAAAGGAGAAGCTTTGCAGGTGTTCAACAGGTTCTGACCAGTTCTGGAGAAATTTTGAGTAGTTTGGAGAACCTCTAAATACCATCTCTGGTTGGCCCCACTCCCATCTATTCTCTGCCTCCCATTGAGTCCCTGTTGATAGGCTGGGTCTTCTTTGGTTGCCCTGCACAGAAGAATGGAGCTGGAAAGCAGGTTAGTGGGGTGGGGATGGGGTGGAAATGACAATTTTGCAGTATCCTTCCCTGCCATGGGCCCCAAGCCACGCCTACCAAGCCACACCCACAGAACCGGTAATTAAAAAAATTGAATACCACCACTGACTCCAAGGTGTGAATAGGGAAGAATACAAGAGGCCCAGATCACCTTACATTTTAAGGACAGGAAAAGGTCCAGAGCAGTGGGTCAGATGTGTGATGACCCAGGGTGGGATACAAAACAAACACAGTCACAGAAAACAGACGAGGCCATTTTTATTCCTCCACTTTCCTTCCAAGCTCCGAATTTTCTTGATGGAAGACAAAAAACTCCAACACAAACAGTGACAAGGAGAAGGAAAAAAAGCAACACAAACCAGGCAAGATGAGGGCTGGAGGACGTCCACAGATAACACACACCAGGAAGGACGCCAAACTCAGAGAGGAACCATAAACTAGAGATATTTCCACGCTTTGTTTCCAGCGCTCGCCCATACGCAAGTCCATCCTCTTATTCAGTTGTCACAGCTGCAGCCCATGAAGAGTATCAAAGCCCTCTCCTCCTGAGTAGACCACATCTCTCTCTTATCCTTTCCTCCCTGCGTGCCCTAGGATGGAGAGGGGATGGGCCTGGTTCTTCTTCTGATTGCCCAGTCGGCCTCTGCCCTTCCCCAGCCTCCTCCACAACCTCCGTAGCCACACCTCCACTCCCTGTCGGCTGTTCCTTCTCTCCCTCAGAGTCAGAGTCTCCACCAGGGGCATGACAAGATGAAATGGATTTTATTAACCAGTAGAAGAGATTATTTCTGGCTCCTGATTAAACTGTGGAGTCCTTGGTGCTCTCTGAAGCTTGGTTGTTTTCTTGTGGACATTTCATGACTCTACTAGGTAACGTCATCAGTGCTTTTATTTATTTTTCATAAGCTAGGAATTTCATGTCACTATAACCTAATCTCACATATAAGCAATCCAACTGAACAGAACGTTCCCTCCATTAAATAAAAGCTCAGCTTTGAAGCGTCTTGAGAAGACAAAATACAGAGAGCAAGGAATGCCCTCTGTCACATCCTGTAGCTCTCAAAGATAGGAGACGTTGGAAATCTTTGTTTTCGCATCTTTCATCAACTTCTGAAGGTGCAAAAATAAATCTCTAATGCTTCGTTCTTTTTTTAAAAGGGTCTGACGTTTTTATTAAAAGATTAACCGCCTCGCCTCGTTTCTCTCTCTCTTTTTTTTTACGAGTTCAAACCTAGCCCGACTCATTCCCATTTGAGCCAATCTGATCTTATTCACTTGCTGTGAAGGATTTTTTTTTTTTTGCACAATGGCAGCAAGCATTCGAGCAGCTGAAAGGCAGATTAAAATTGATCATAAAGCAGGTTTAGCTGTAAAGATGAATCTGCGCGTTCCATTCCTTTCCCGGAGGTACACCCTGTCTCTTAAAAATGCCAAGTGATCTTCAGCAGTATCTCATATCTCTTTATAGAAAACCGGAAGCTTGAGACGTGTGTGTGTGTGTGTAGAAAACAACAAACCCAAAGAGGGGAAAAAAAATAAAGAGGACTTTGGTTAGCGCATCCTTTCCAGCTAACAAGTTTGATTCAAAGGCATCTATCCTCTTTGTCAGCTGGCTAGGGACGGAGTGGTGCTGCTGTTCACAAAAGCTCATTCCTTTTTAATAAAATGCATTAGTCAGGAAAAAGTGGTAATAGATTCCTTCCCCCTCTGCCGCCCCCAATCATAGACTAATATGGCGGTGCTTCAATATCTCCACGAGGAAGAAAGAGTGGCTGTATACTTTTGCAAACATCCGACATGCTGCCCCAGCTTTGCAAATTCATCAGGGCTGGTTGGCTAACTTCCCCAACCAATTTGGTATAATGTGTGTGTATGTGTGTATGTGTGTGTGTGAGTGGTGGGATTCAAATTTTTTTTTACTACCGGTTCAGTGGGCGTGGCTAGGTGGGAGTGGCCATGTGATTGGATGGGTGTGGTTGTTGTTTTTTGGCAGCACCACCCCCAGACTGTTTTTTGGGCCTTCCTGGCCTAAGGGGAGCCTCTGGGGGTGGTGGTTTTGCTCCCAGAAGGCTCCCTGGGGCTCAGGAAGGGGAAAAAAAGTGGAGGGGGAAACAGCTGATTGTCAAGAGGTTAAAAAAGAAGAAATATCTTAAGGAGTGACTGGGCTGGCGAACATCGGGCGGACGCATTGGGTGGGCGGGGCAAGCAAGTGGCAGCCGGGTGACTGGATTGGGGATGTGGCCAGCCAGAAATTACTACCGGTTCAGCAACCCACATCAAATCCTTGCTACTAGTTCGCGTGAACCAGTGTGAACCAG
>CM042849.1:8297410-8336076 GCA_023653725.1 Bungarus multicinctus
CAAACAGAACATGGAGAACCATCTCTTTGGATTGTTTGTCGATCTTGAATCCTGCACTGATCAACGGTGAACTGAAAGCCTACAACATCCCCGAGAACTGTGATTATTTCTCCACCTTCTCATCACAAACTTCTTCTCTGGCCAGTATGTTGACATTTCCGCATCTTCCACACATCAGTTGGTCTGCTTCTTTGTACCCCTCCTTTCTCTCTGCCAAGGGTAGGCATATTCTTTTTCGGCAACGTTCATGGTTTCTTCACATATAAGTGGTGAAAATTCGAACGGGTGCTTCTTCAGTGGTACACGGGAGACGCTTTGCAGTTGTTTCACAGGTCTTACCAGTTCTGAGAAATTTTTGAGTATTTGGAGAACCTCTAAAGCCATCTCTGGTTCGGCCCCACTCCCATCGATTCTCTGCTCCCATTGAGTCCCTGTTGCTAGCTGGGTCTTCTTTGTTTGCCCTGCACGAGAATGGAAAGCTGGAAAAGCAGGTTACGTGGTGGTATGGTGTTGAACATCCAATTTTTGCGTATCTTCCTGCCATGGCCCCACCACGCCTACTCATTCCACACCCACATAACCTGTAATTAAAAAATTTGAATCCCCCACTGACTCCAAGGTGTGAATAGGGAGAATACAATAGGCCCTAGATCACCTTAGCATTTAAAGGACAGGCAAAAAGGTCCACGCAGTGGGTCCGATGTGTTATGACCCCGGGTTGTGATACAAAACAAACACAGTCACAGAAAACAGACCGGCCATTTTTATTCCCTCCACTTTCCTCCAGCTCCGAATTTTCTTGATGGAAGACACAAACTCCTCCACACAAACAGTGACAATGATAAGTCCACAAATCAACACAACCCAGGCAAGATTATGGCTGGATGCGTCCCCCAACAGATAACACAAGACTACCAGGAAGCTCCAAAACTCGAGAGTAACCATAAACTAGAGATCTTTTCCACTCTTTGTTCCAGTCGCTTCTCCCAGAGACGCCATTCCTCCTCTTCTGTCAATTGTCCCACAGCTGCAGTAGGTATCCCAACATGAAAGAGTCAATCCAACCCTCTCCTGTCCTGAGTAGACCACATCTCTCTCTTATCCTTTCCTCCCTGCGTGCCCTAGGATGGAGAGGGGATGGGCCTGGTTCTTCCTCTGATTGCCCAGTCGGCCTCTGCCCTTCCCCAGCCTCCTCCACAACCTCCGTAGCCACACCTCCACTCCCTGTCGGCTGTTCCTTCTCTCCCTTAGAGTCAGAGTCTCCACCAGGGGCATGACAAGATGAAATGGATTTTATTAACCAGTAGAAGAGATTATTTCTGGCTCCTGATTAAACTGTGGAGTCCTTGGTGCTCTCTGAAGCTTGGTTGTTTTCTTGTGGACATTTCATGACTCTACTAGGTAACGTCATCAGTGCTTTTATTTATTTTTCATAAGCTAGGAATTTCATGTCACTATAACCTAATCTCACATATAAGCAATCCAACTGAACAGAACGTTCCCTCCATTAAATAAAAGCTCAGCTTTGAAGCGTCTTGAGAAGACAAAATACAGAGAGCAAGGAATGCCCTCTGTCACATCCTGTAGCTCTCAAAGATAGGAGACGTTGGAAATCTTTGTTTTCGCATCTTTCATCAACTTCTGAAGGTGCAAAAATAAATCTCTAATGCTTCGTTCTTTTTTTAAAAGGGTCTGACATTTTTATTAAAAGATTAACCGCCTCGCCTCGTTTCTCTCTCTCTTTTTTTTTACGAGTTCAAACCTAGCCCGACTCATTCCCGTTTGAGCCAATCTGATCTTATTCACTTGCTGTGAAGGATTTTTTTTTTTTTTTTGCACAATGGCAGCAAGCATTCGAGCAGCTGAAAGGCAGATTAAAATTGATCATAAAGCAGGTTTAGCTGTAAAGATGAATCTGCGCGTTCCATTCCTTTCCCGGAGGTACACCCTGTCTCTTAAAAATGCCAAGTGATCTTCAGCAGTATCTCTATCTCTTTATAGAAAACCGGAAGCTTGAGACGTGTGTGTGTGTGTGTAGAAAACAACAAACCCAAAGAGGGGGAAAAAAAATAAAGAGGACTTTGGTTAGCGCATCCTTTCCAGCTAACAAGTTTGATTCAAAGGCATCTATCCTCTTTGTCAGCTGGCTAGGGACGGAGTGGTGCTGCTGTTCACAAAAGCTCATTCCTTTTTAATAAAATGCATTAGTCAGGAAAAGTGGTAATAGATTCCTTCCCCCTCTGCCGCCCCCAATCATAGACTAATATGGCGGTGTCTTCAATATCTCCACGAGGAAGAAAGAGTGGCTGTATACTTTTGCAAACATCCGACATGCTGCCCCAGCTTTGCAAATTCATCAGGGCTGGTTGGCTAACTTCCCCAACCAATTTGGTATAATGTGTGTGTATGTGTGTATGTGTGTGTGTGAGTGGTGGGATTCAAATTTTTTTTTACTACCGGTTCAGTGGGCGTGGCTAGGTGGGAGTGGCCATGTGATTGGATGGGTGTGGTTGTTGTTTTTTGGCAGCACCACCCCCAGACTGTTTTTTGGGCCTTCCTGGCCTAAGGGGAGCCTCTGGGGGTGGTGGTTTTGCTCCCAGAAGGCTCCCTGGGGCTCAGGAAGGGGAAAAAAAGTGGAGGGGGAAACAGCTGATTGTCAAGAGGTTAAAAAAGAAGAAATATCTTAAGGAGTGACTGGGCTGGCGAACATCGGGCGGACGCATTGGGTGGGCGGGGCAAGCAAGTGGCAGCCGGGTGACTGGATTGGGGATGTGGCCAGCCAGAAATTACTACCGGTTCAGCAACCCACATCAAATCCTTGCTACTAGTTCGCGTGAACCAGTGTGAACCAGCTGAATACCACCACTGGTATATGTGTGTGTGTATGTATATATCAGCGTTCGAGTTACTATCTACCAACTGAAGGATGAAGGCCTCTTCCTCATATTTCCAACAGGGGTGAGATGCGAATATTTTTACTATCGGTACTGTGGTGTGTGCTAGATGGGGCATGGTAGGGTGGGTGTAGCCAATGTGACTGGAGTGGGCTAGTGGTTTTTCTTTTGTGATTTTATTCGTTAATCAATTTCTTCTCCTGGTCTTCTTCTTCTTCCTTGTCTTCTTCTTCTTCTCCTTATCTTCTCCTCTCCTTCTCCTTTCCTTCTCCTTCTCCTTCTATCTTCTTCTTCTTCTTTCTTTCTCCTTCCTTCTTGCTCTTTTTTTCTGTCTTCTTCTTCTTCTCCTCTTCTTCTTCTCTTCCTTCTCCTTCTTCTCTCTTCTTTTCTTCTTCTTCTTTCTTTCTTCTTCCTTTCCTTCTCCTTCTCTTCCTCCTTCTTCTCTTCTTCTCTCCTTCTCCGTTCTCTTTCTCCTTCCTTCTCCTTCTCCTCCTCCTTCCTTCTTCCTCCTTCTCTCTCTTGCCTTCTTTTCTCCCTTCTCTTTCTTCTATTCCTCTTCTTCTCCTTCCTTCTTCTTCTCTTTCTTCTCTTCTTCTTCTTCTCCCTCCTCCTCCTCTCTCTCTCCTCCTCCTCCTCCTCTCCTCCTCTCTCCTCCTTCTCCTCCTTCTCTCCTTCTCCTTCTCCTTCTCTTCTCTCCGTCCTCCTCTTCCTCCTTCTTTCCTTCCTCCTCCTTCTCCTTCTTTCTCCTTCTCTCCTTCTCTCCTCTCCTTCTTCCTCTCCTTCTCCTTCTCTCCTCATTTTCCCTTCTCCCCTCTCCTCTTCTCTCTTCTTCTCTTTCCTTCTCCTTCTCCTTCTCCTTCTCCTTCTCTTCTTCTTCTTCTCCTTTCCCCAATGCCCCATTTTATTTGTCTCCTAGGGGCCTTAGGGAAAACCTCTGAAGTGAAGTTAGTAAGACAGCAGGGGGATCCCCAGTATAGTGATCATTGGTTAAAGCTTGATCATTGAGAGAGGAAACAAAAGAAAAAAGAACTACCCATTGGCAAAAACGGATAGCTGTTTTTTTTACTACAGGTATCGGGACTGAAAACGGTAACATTTTTATTTACCAGTTGGACTCGAATTGGGCTGAACCAGAAGAATACCACCACTGGTATGAGCTTTCCTTTGTCAATTGGGCCTGCCATACTTGTTGATGTCATCACTCCATCTTGTTTTAAGTCTCTTTCATGGATGCTTTTTATCCAGTGGGATCCAGTATGTATACACACACATACACACACAAAATAATCATTTTAGCCATTGTCTATCCACTGCAGGATAGCAATAGAAATAGCACTTAGACTTATATATCACATCACAGAGTTTCCCAGCCCACTCTAAGTGGTTTACAGAGTCAGCCTATTGCCCCCAACAATCTGGCCCCTCATTTTACCGACCTCAGAAGGATGAAACGCTAAGTCAACCTTGAGTTGGTCAAGATCAAACTGTTGGCAGTGAGCACAGTTAGCCTGCAATACTGCATTTTAACTACTGTGCCACTATGGCTTCCTTCCTTCCTACCTTCCTTCCTTCCTTCCTTCCTTCCTTCCTTCCTTCCTTCCTTCCTTCCTCCTCCTCCCTCCCTCCCTTCCTCCCTTCCTTCCTCCCTCCCTCCCTCCCTCCCTCCCTTCTTTTCTTCCTTCCTTCTTAGCACTAGCATTTAGATTTATATACTGTTTCACAGTGCTTTAGAGCTCTCTCTAAGTGGTTTACAGAATCAGCCTATTGATCCCAACAATCTGGGTCCTCATTTTTCCGACCTCGGAAAGAGAGAAGACTGAGTCAACCTTGAGCTGGTCAGGATCAAACTCCTGGCTGTGGGCAGAGTTTAGCCTGCAATACTGCATTCTAACCACTGCTCCCCCAACCACATGAAGAATAGAATAGAATTCTTTATTGGTTAAGTGTGATTGGACACACAAGGAATTTATCTTGGTGCAAATGCTCTCAGTGCACATAAAAGAAAAGATACATTCGTCAAGAGTCAAGAATCATAACATACAACACTTAATGATAATCATAGGATACAATAAGCAATTAAAGCATACTAGGAAACAGCCCATATAAATCATAAGGATACAAGCCACAAAGCTACAGTCATATAGTCACAAATGGGAGGGGATGGGTGATAAGGAATGATGAGAAGATTTAACAGTAATAGTAGTGCAGACTCAGTAAACAGTTGAACAGTGTTGAGGGAATTATTTGTTTAGCAGAGTGACGGCTTTGGGGGAAAAACTCCTTGTGTCTAGTTGTTCTGGTGTGCAGTGCTCTATAGCGTCATTTTGAGGAGAGGAGTTGAAACAGTTCATGTCCGGGATGTGAGGGGTCTGTAAATATTTCCACAGCCCTCTTTTTGACTCATGCAGTATACAGGTCCTCGATTGAAGGCAGGTGGGTAGTAATCGTTTTTTCTGCAGTCCTAATTATCCTCTGAAGTCTGTGTCTGTCCTGTTGGATTGCAGAACCAAACCAGACAGTTATAGAGTTGCAGATAACAGACTCAACAATTCCTCTTTAGAACTGCATCAGCAGCTCCTTGGGCAGTTTGAGCTTCCTGAGTTGGTGCAGAAAGAACATTCTTTCTTGAAGGCCTCTTCACAAATTTCCAACTAATACACGGCCCTGAGAGTTGAAATCCATTGTGTCTTAAAGTTGCCAAGGTTGGGAAACCCTGACCTGCATGAATGAATAGTACTGTAGGGAAAAATATATATATTTTTGGAAGGCAGAATGGCAGATGTCCTATTATTCTTCTGTGGGTTTTTTTTTTTCCTCTCTCAAAAAGAGATCCGGGTGCCATTCAACCATGATACCTGCCGTCATCGTGACTCATCATTTTAATGCCACCGAAACCCTGCAGGGGGTCCAGGCACACTGCTCTTTCGTCTGTGTGAAACCAGTTTCCCCTCCCAAAAAAAGTATTAATGAAAGGGGCAGATTGCAGAAAATAAAAGGTTTGTGTGCAGAAAGAAAACTCGCACCTCTGTTCTTAGTGCAGCAATATCACACTGAATGTGGTTCTCAGAGGCTTTCTATCCAGTGTGCCTCTTAAAAGGAAATATGGCCTATAATCTTGTTTTTCCAAGCATGACTGAAGGGATGAAACATTTCTGGCAGCAGGGATCCTCCTTCCCTTACAAGATCTTTCTCAGCCTTAAAAATGCAGCTTTCTTGTTCTGGCCACAATCACGTTTTCTCTTTTTCTTCCTTCCTTCCTTCCTTCCTTCCTTCCTTCCTTCCTTCCTTCCTTCCTTCCTTCCTTCCTTCCTTCCTTTCCTTACTTTCTTTCTTTCTTTCTTTCTTTCTTCTCTCTCTCTCTGTAATATCACTATCTAATCTATTATCTGTGTATCATCCACTCTTTCTTTCTTTCTTTCTTTCTTTCTTTCTTTCTTTCTTCTTTCTTCTTTCTTTCTTTCTTTCTTTCTTCTCTCCCCCTCCCTCCTTCTCGTTCTTTCTTTCTTTCTTCTTTCTTTCTTTCTTTCTTTCTTTCTTTCTTTCTTTCTTTCTTTCTTCTTCTCTTCTCTCTGTAATCTAATCTATTATCTGTGTATCATCCACTCTCTCTCTTTTTCTTTCTTTCTTTCTTTCTTTCTTTCTTTCTTTCTTTCTTTCTTTCTTTCTTTCTTTCTTTCTTTCTTTCTTTCTTTCTTTCTTTCTTTCTTTCTTTCTTTCTTTCTTTCTTTCTTTCTTCCTTCCTTCCTTCCTTCCTTCCTTTCTTTCTTTCTTACTCCTCCGGCATGTCAGTTTTATTTTATTTTATAAGAAGTTTTTTATTTTTAACAACAAACATAGACAAACAAACATAAAACAACAAATAAAACCTTTTTTCAATTTTACAGTATGTCGGTTGGTACATATTTCTTCTGCATAATATCTATCCTCTTTAATTTAAGTTTATATTCATATTACATTAATCAACTTTCCATATCACATTATATTATTATTACATCAACATTAGACTTTAATTTCGAATCAGCATTATCCTTTAGAGCAAATTTCAGTTCTTACTAGTTTTAATTCATACTATTATTCATTCCAAACTAATCAATTATAACATTATTGCTATTGTATTATACTTCAATTTCCTACTTTTCTATCTAACCATTGGTAAAATAAATTCTTAAAATATTGTTTTTTTTTCTTGCTCTCTAATTGCTAATGTTAATTTACTCATTTCTGCACATTCCATTATTTTCTTAATCAACTCCTCCTCTATTGCAATTTTCTCATTTTTCCAATTTTGAGCAATTGTGTGTATTTTATTCCAATATCTTTTAGCTTCCACACATGTCCACCACCTATGGTAATACGATCCTGGTATCTGATTACATTTCCAGCACTTTGCTGATTTATTCTTGAACATCTTTGCTAGTCTTGCTGGGGGTTATGTGCCACCTGTAAAGTATCTTATATAAATTCTCTTTATATGCTGTTGACATTGTTAATTTATAATTTCTAGTTCATAATTTCTGCCATTTTTCTAGATCTATCCTGTATCCAAAAACATTTCCCCATGCAATCTTCATTTCTTTAACTCCTTCTTCTTCTAATTCCACTCCCAATAAATAACCATATAATTTTTTAATCATCCTCTCATCAGTATCTGTTAAAATTTCATCTAATTCAGTAATTTTTTTATAAAACCCTTCTATCTTACTATCTTATCATATCTAGAATGTATTTGCACATATGAATACCAGTTCATATTTATCCCTTGTTCATCTAATTCTTGTTTTGAGCTCACCCTTTTCATTTAAAATTTCACAATACCTAACAACATATTCCACTTGAAAAATAATTGGATACGCAAATGCCTCTGTTGTTGATAACCAGACTGGTATTTTCAAATAATGTTGTTTACTTATTTTCTCCCAAGTTGATAACAAGGCGTCTCGAATGTAATGTCTCCTAAAATATCCGTGCACTTTACTTTCCTTATATCGTAAAAATGCATGAAACCCCAACATCAGTTTTATTTGAATGATTTGCAAAATTGTGTGAATCGAGGCTTAAGGCATGCCAGGGCTTATTTATACAAAAACAATCGAAAGGTTTTCATCGCTGCAAATTGGCAGGATAACAGATAACAGATAATCAGAGATGGAAGGGACCTTGTAGGTCATCTAGTCTAACCCCCTGACCAACCAGAAGACTCTACACCATTTCTGATAGATGTGAGTCCAATCGCTTCTTGAAAGTCTCAAGTGATGAAGCTCCCACAACTTCCAAAGGCAAATTCTGTTCCATTGGTTGATTGTTCTCAGTGTCAGAAAAGTTTCTCCTTATTTCCAGGTTGAATCTCTCCATGTTCAGTTTCCATCCATTATTCTTTGTCTGGCCTTTGGGTGCCTTGGAAAATAGATTGGTCCCCTCCTCTCTGTGACAGCCCCTCGGATATTGGAAGACTGCTGTCCTGTCTCCCCTGGTTCTTCTCTTCACTAGACTAGCCATGCCCAATTCCTGCAACTGTTCATGGTATGTTTTAGCCTCCAGTCCCTCATCATCCTAGTCTCTATACTTTTTCTAGAGTCTCAACATATTTTTTATAGTGTGGTGACCAGTGGTGGGATTCAAATTATTTTACTACCAGTTCTGTGGGCATGGCTTGGTGGGCATGGCAGGGGAAGGATACTATGAAATCTCCAGTCAGAGGTGGGATTTGCCGGTTCTCCGAACTACTCGAAATTTCCGCTATCAGTTCTCCAGAACTGGTCAGAACCTGCTGAATGCCACCTCTGGTGGTGACCAAAACTGGATGCAGTTTTAAGACAGGCTGTTTCCAAAATCCAAACTCCAAAATCCAAACGGAAAGAGATAGCTAGCAGTTTGGTAAGGGGATTGAAAAGGATATTATTTATTGCTAAATCTTTGTTCAAAGCAGAGAGTGGTTAGTCAGCTAACCAGGGAATCTGAAAAGGAAAAAAAAAAGAATAATCTATTTACAGACATTGGCTGAAGAAACAGAAGTGAATTGCAGGTAGGCCTCAACTTACGAACCACAATTGAGGTCAAAACAGTTGTTAAGTGTGTTTTGCCCCATTTTTTGACCATTCTTGCCACTGTTGTTAAGTGAATCACTGCAGTTGTTAAGTTAGTAACATGATTGTTAAGTGAATCCGGCTTCCCCATGGATTTTACTTGTCAGAAGGTTGCCAAAGGGGGTCATGTGACCCGGGGAAGGTGCAACGGTCATAAATACGAGTCATTTGCCAAGCATTTCAATGTTGATGAGGTGACCATAGGGCTGTTGCAATGGGTCATGGGAAAATGGTCATAAATCACTTTTCTAGTACTGCTGTAACTTTGAATGGTCATTAAAGGAACTTGTCAAGCCCGAAATTGATACATGCAAAGACATTTTATTTAGCCTTATTATAAATTCCTTTTCTTTCTTTCACTTTGCTGGTTATGGGGGGAAGGGTTTCGGGCTTGCCACATTCCTAAGGTGGGAGGAGTGGAGGTAGAGAGAGTTGTTTAGGCTAGGTAGTTCTTCTTCCCGAGAGAACAAAAGCTGACCCTGTTAGACCTGGAGGTAGAGATTTTTTTTTATTTATTTATTTGTCAATTTGTCAATTGCTTACAAGATAATAGGTATAAGTAAAAAACATAGTTATGAATTCATGGATACATATAAGAAAAATAAAAAAAATAAAAGAAACAATAGGACAGGGACGATAGGCACATTGGTGCGCTTATGCACGCCCCCTACAGACCTCTTAGGAAAGGGGTGAGGTCAATAGCAGACAGTCTAAGGTTAAAGTTTTTGGGGTTTGGGGAAGAAACCACAGAGTCAGGCAGAGTATCGATCACTCTATTGCTGAAGTCGTATTTCCTGCAATCAAGTTTGGTGCGGTTAACCTTGAGTTTGTATCTATTGTTTGCTCTTGTGTTGTTATGGTTGAAGCTGAAGTATTCATTGACAGGTAGGACATGGCAATGTATGATTTTATATACTATACTTAGATCAGACCGAAGGCGGCGTAGTTCTAGGTTTTCTAGGTCTAGAATTTCGAGCCTGGTGGCATAAGGTATTCTGCAACGAGTAGAGGAGTGAAGAACTCTTCTTGTGAAATATTTCTGGACTTTCTCAACTGTGTTAATATCAGATACGTAATGTGGGTTCCAGACTGATGAGCTGTATTCGAATATTGGTCTAGCAAATGTTTTGTATGCTCTAGTTATTAGTGTAATATCACCAGAGAAAAAGCTACGTAAGATTAGGTTAACAACTCTTAACACCTTTTTGGCTATGTAGCTACAGTGGGCTCTAGCATTAGATCATTAGAGATTGATTGATGGCACCAGGAAACGTTAATTTACTTCTATTGGAGAATGTGACTTTTGGGGGCTGTTTCTAACTTCCAGGTGGTGGTGTAATTCCAGGTTGTTTCAGATTCGGAATTACCACAGACTTTGCCAATTTGATGCTTTCCTAAATAAAAGAAATTGTTTTGGAAGATGGACTTTGCTCTTTTCTTTTTAAATGGATTTCATCCCTTGGAAACCTGACAGAACTGTTGTAAGTCAAAGGCTACCTATACCTTTTTTAAAAAAAATTAAAAAGTATAAAGGTAGTCCTCAACTTATGACCAAATTAAGGCCCAAATTTCTTCACAAAGCAAGGCAATCATGAAGTAAGTTGTGCCCGATTTTACAATCCTTTTGCCACCGTTTCGTAAAAGAACCGCTGCGGTTTTTAAGTGAACCATGAGGTCAATAAGCAAGTCCTGTTTCCCTCATTGACTCTGCTTGTCAGAAGCCACCTGGAAAGATTGCAAAGAACCAAAATAAGACAAAAATGAAAGAAAAACAATGGAAACTCGGTGGAGTAGACTTTGATACATTGAATTTCCCCGGGCAATGGGTCAAATTTCCACAAAATTTCACATTATCGGCGTAATAATGACATCATTATCCAAATGATGAAAATCACAGCATTTTGCAGCCAAGGACATAATTTCCATAACAAGGTCATACATAAATGAAGGCCTTGAATGGACATTTATAAGGAATAGCCATATTTTCTTTCCAGCTACTTATTTTCTTTGATTGCCTCTTTGTCCAGGTTTCACTTTGTTCTTTTTAAAAGCTTCCCTTTTTTTTACTGTTCTTTGTAAAAAAAAAGTCCTTTCTTTACTTCTTCCTTCAAGACAATGCTGTAGGGCATTGCACGCCAAAACAATTAGACACAAAGACAGTTTTTTTCCCCACATGCCATCACTCTGGGAAATAACTGATTCTCAAAACGTTGTCTTATGCCCTAGGATATCAAATCATGTAGTAAGGGCGTATTACTATTATCCTTCTCATGTTCCTATGAACGATTCCTTTAGCATCTTATGGCTAACACTTTGCTGTTTGTATCTTACGCTTTATATGGATTGCTTTTATTTCATATCTTCTGTAATTACTTATCACTGAGTGTTCTATCTTATGATTTATGAAGATTGTATGATGATTATGATCATGATTTATCACTTGTTGCTTATATGTAAACTTAGAGCTTATGCACCAGAGACAAATCACACTTGCCCAGTAAGGAATTCTATTTTCTATGTTCGTTTTTTTTTTTTACTGTTTATTATAAATCAGTGGTTAAGATTGGGATTCTATTCTTATAAGGGAGGGAAGGAGGGAGGGAGGGAGGGAGGGAGGAAGGAAGGAAGAAAGGAAGGAAGGAAGGAAGGAAGGAAGGGGGAGGCAGAGAGGGAAGGGGGGAAGGAGGGAGGGGAGGAAGGGAGGGAGGAAGGAAAGAAAGAAGGAAGAGGGAAGCAGAACAGGAAGGAGGGAGGGAGGAAAGAAGAAAGGGAGGAAGAGAGGCAGAGAGGGAAGGAAGAAGGGGGAGGGAGGAAGAAGGGAGAGGCAAAAGAGAAGGAAAAAGGGAGGGAGGGGGAGGGAGGAAGGAAGGAAGGAAAGAAGGAAGGAAGATGAGGGCAGAGAGGGAAGGAAGAAGGGAGGAAGGGAGGGGAGGGGAGGGAGGGCAGGAGGGAGGGAGGAAGAAGGGAGAGGCAGAAGAGAAGGAAGAAGAGAGGGAGGGAGGGAGGGAGGAAGAAGGGAGAGGAAGAAGAGAAGGAAGAAGAGAGGGAAGGAGGGAAGGAAGGAAGCAAGATAATTTCATGAGCCATTTAAGGTTAGTAACCTGTTCTATGTGTGTTGAATTCTAACAACGCAACTAACCGTATGGTTTTATCTACTCACAATAAATGTATTAGCACAACACATGTTGGCCGTACCTTCAGGGGTTAGAGGCAAGGCTGGACTATAGATTTGCCACAAATGGGAAGAAGTGGAAGCATATAATCATTTTTGGTCCCAAGCCATAAAACAGGCAGTGAAGATCTTTTCAAAAACTGAATGAAAACTTCACAATCCATTATAATGGTAAGAAAAGAATTCAGCAGAAGTAGGGGGGGAGGGGGGAGGAAGGTAACAGAAAATGCAGTAGGATGGTCTTCGGTTTCTTCCCTTCGGATTTCAGTCTCAGAGGTCAGTCTCAGAGATTTCAGAATGAGAAGTCACCTTTCCCCCCCCCCCTGGTATCAATCACAGGTCTTTGATACCTGGAAGCTCTCTGGTAGAACAACGCTGCCTATACCACGAAATGCCCTCTGTTATTCTTAGAGAATGATTAAAAAGAAGTCATGAGGTATTCATGAATCCCAGAAGGAATTTATGAGTCTGTGAATAGCAAAGGTGGAAGGTGGGGGAAAAAAGGTAACTCTTCTTTCAGAGCTTCTTCAAACATAAATACAGTATAACAAAGTTGGAAGGGATCTTGGATGTCCTCTAGTCCAGGGATCACCAACCTTTTGGACTTCAGGGACCACCAAACTCATCATTTTAAATCCCACGGACCAGAGACCCTGGGAAAATCCCCCCAAAAAGTCTGCAGGAAAATTCCCCACCCTGTTTTCCTACCGATCGATCGTTCTTTATTTGGGATCGCAGGATACCGTCTCCAGCTCTGTTCTCAGGGGCAGAGAAAGAGAGAGACTTTTGGCTTCATGCAAGGAAAGCAGCAGAAGCAGCAGAAGTCTTTCTTTCTCTCCCCCAAACTCTGCCAGAAATGAGTCTTTGTGAAACTTGTCATGCTGGCGCAACCTTTAGGAGCAGGATGCCTTGCAGGGTCCCAAAGACTCATTTCTGGCAGAGTTTGGGGGAGAGAAAGAAAGACTTTTGCTGCTTTCCTTGAGTGCAGCCAAAACCAGAAGAAGAAAGAAGCAGAAAGAAGCAGCCCCAGTGGCCAGGCCACATGCGTGGGGTAAGTGGGGCAAGTTCCCCCCCTCCACCCTTTCCCCTCCTCCCCTCACTACCTCGTGTTGTTTGCAATGCAAGCGACACAAGCCTTATGTTCCTGCAGATCATGTGGGCGGCGCAGCCTTGGGTTTCCACGCAGCCTGGATTAATTGCTTTGGAAGGTGCTTTGGGGGTGAGATTTTTCTATGGACCACCAAAATTTTCTCGTGGACCACCAGTGGTCCCTGGCCTACCAGTTGGCGACCACTGTTCTAGTCTAACCCACTACTCAAGTATGAGACCCTATAACCTTTCTGACAGATGGCAGTCCAGTCTCTTCTTGAAATCTTCCAAGGATGAAACTCCCACAACTTCCAAAGGTAGCTTCTGCTCCCTGGGTTGATTGTTCTCACTGTCAGGAAATTTCTCCTTATTTCCAGGTTGAATCTCTCCTTGTTCAGTTTCCATCCATTGCATCTTGTTCTGCCTTGAGGTGCTTTGGAACACCCACAATTCCCAGAGGTAAGCCACTGATGAATTGTTCTCCTTGTCAGAATATTTCTCCTTGGTTCTAAGGTTGGATCTCTCATTGATAAGTTTCCATCTGTTACTTGTTGTCCTGCCCTCAGGGACAAAGACTTTCTCCTTATGGATGAATCACCTACGTCTTCTAGTTTCTCCCCATTCTGTATAGTCATACAGTAGGAACACTCAGATCCCATCAACTAAACAACATTTCTTCCTGGGATCCAGGAAGCAGGACCTCTCTGTCACCACTGGCAAGATGACCTCTCGATGAATTTATGACTGATAGCCCAGACGTGAATGTGGTAGACATATTTGATTTCTTGACTCACAATTAGATATAGTTGGATGGTGAGCTGAAGGTGAAGAGATTGAATACAGAATAACAAAGAGTTGGAAGGGATTGTTGTGGCCTGTGGGTCACCGGCCCCTCCAGCAGCTGAATCAGAGGAGGCGGCAGGGGAATCAGGATCAACATCAAGGCAACCTGAGCGCTCCAAGGGGGAAGAAGGAATGGAGTTGTCAGAGAGAGAGAGAGAGAGACAGAGGCGGAGTCTGGGCCGTCCGTCAGCCCTCAGATGGAGAGTCAACAGCCTCCAGGTCTGGAGGTGGCTGATGAAGAAGAGGAGGAACAGTTGGGTCCAGTGCCCGATGCGCAGATGCGCAGAAGGCAGAGGAGAGGAGAGCAGTGGAAATCTATGAGCCGGTCCTTGGGATGGAAGAGTCACCGCTGCTAGTGAGGCCCCACCCTAGGTCTGGGGATAAAAGGCAGGGGGTGGAGATGAATAGATGTAGCAGACAACTATTCATCTTCCAGCCAGCTGGACTTGTTAGCCTGTGGTGAGAGAGAAACTTTTTGCCGGGGTTGCCAGCGCTCCTAATAAAGGAATCTTTTGAGTTGACGTCAGAGGGTTTTTCATGTTTGGGGAGGTGGGTCAGAAAAGGGACCTTGGAGGTCTTCTAGTCCAATCCCCTATCCAAGCAGGACCCTATGCCCTTCGAGACCCATGGATGTCCAATCTCTCCCAGCGATGAAACATCCATAACCTCTGTCAGGTGGAGAAAGACAGTGACAAGCCACAATAACATTGTTGTGTATTATTGTGTAGTCCTTGTTTAGCGACTACAAATTGGGGCCTTCAGTTTGATTGTTAAGCAAAGCAGCTGCTAAGTGAAAGACCAGTTGGCCATAACTGTGCTTACCAGTTTGGACAGGATAAAGCATACTAAGTGACTCTATGTTCTGACCCAAACCTTGTTCCAAGGAAACAAACACGAAACAGAGGGAACAGCAAAACCTTTCAATAATTCTTTACAAATTCCGTTCCTTCACGGTTAAAAGGCTGTTTCAAACTAATTGTCTCTGATAGGAATGAGCCTGGCCAAGGTGGTGCAAGGCTGCCAAGAACACTAGATAAAGTTACTAAGAAATATTTCAAACACAAAGAGTCTCCAAACACCAACCAAGATACCCCGAACGTCCACCAGGCTTGAGTGCAAAAACTTATTTGCTTCCTGCAAAGAACTCCGGTTTCTCAGCTGGCTTTTATCTCTTAAGGGAGGGGCCATTAGCTTGCAGCCTTACTCCCCAGTCACCCGTGCTGCTGCAGCTGCTCTTTCCTTCAAGCAGCCCTGTGCACACGCGTGCTGGGCACAGGCTCCTCGGGGACCTCTTCATCACTGCTGCCAGACTCCACAATCTCTGAAGGCAGCCTTCCACTCCCTGATGGTCCTGGCCCCATCCCTGCATCCCATGCAAGCCCCTCATCCGAGTCTTCGCTCTCTGAGACGTCAGCCGTCCACACCTGCTGCCGGCAAACCACACCACTCTAATGGTGACTAAGAGAGATTCTGTGAAGGTTTTAAACATAGGTTTCGGTCACAAAATTTCATTATTGTCATAACTGCAAAAGGCCCCTGAGTGAGTCAGCTGCTAAACTAGGACTGCTTGTCTTTCTAAGGCAACTAAGGTCAGAATAATTTAAAATGTACTCTTACTCAAGGGTGGTGTTCAGCTATACATTGAGAGAGAGAGAAAGATTAAGAAAATGAAAGTCTTTATAAAAAGACTATGAACCACAAGAAAAATTGATCAATCCATCCTGCACTTTAAAAAAAACAACCCAGAATAGCTGACTACTTTCTTGAAACAATTATCAGCAAGCAAATGATGAATACATTTCCAACGCCCTGGCAAGATTGAAGGAAGGACTGCATCTAGTTTTGGCCCCCACAATATAAAAAAGATGTTGAGACTCTAGAAGGAGTCCGGAGAAGGACAACAAAGATGATTAGGGGGCTGGAAGCTAAAACATATGAAGAAGGGTGGCAGCAGGGGTGGGATTTATTTATTATTATTTATTTATTTATTTGATTTATATACCGCCCCCTCTCCCCGAAGGGACTCGGGGCGGTGAACAGCCAATAAAAACACATATACAAGGTACAAAATATGAGACAACATAAAATATTAAAATTTAAAAACTGAAATACAATATGGCTCTAATAAAATATAAGCAAGTATTAAAAAGATTAAAACCCGATTAAAATTTAAAAAACCCCTAGGCCAGTCCGGCCTGCCAAAATAAATGCGTTTTGAGCAACCGATGGAAGGCCATGAGATCGGGGGCGGCCCTTACCTCCGGGGGTAATTCATTCCAGAGAGGGGGTGCTCCCAATGAGAAGGCCCGCGCCCTCGGGGTCGCCAGCCGTCCAGCCGGCGGCGCCCCGAGGAGGCCCACTCTATGGGAGTGTACCGGTCGGTGGGAAGCCGATGGTGGCAGGAGGCGGTCTCGCAAGTAACCTGGTCCCGAGCCATGGAGCGCTTTAAAGATAGTGACCAAGACCTTGAAGCGCACCCGGAGGGCCACCGGGAGCCAATGCAGCGCGCGTAGAAGTGGCATAACATGGGAGCCCCTAGGTGCCCCCATTACCACCCTCGCGGCTGCACTCTGCACCAACTGGAGCCTCCGGATGCTCTTCAAAGGCAGCCCCATGTAGAGAGCATTGGCATAGTCTAGGCGGGAGATCACCAGGGCGGAAGTGACCGTGCGAAGCGCATCCCGATCTACCAGTTCGTACCTATTCTCTAGAACTGGTTGTTAACATTCTAAGCAGTTTGGAGAACCGGTTGTTAGAAGAAATGACTGGCCTAATCCTGTCAGGAAGGCAGGCAGGAAACATTCTGGTGTTGCTTACAGAAACTGCCTCTCTGTTAACCCTTATTACATTCTTGGCAGGACTAGACTTCCTGTCTCAGGAACTTCTCTGGAGTTTTTTTCCCTTCCTTTGCTGGTACTTTGCTCGTGTGGAGTGACCATTCAAAGTTATAATGGCACTGAAAAAAGTGACTTATGACCATTTTTCACACTTACAACTGTTGCAGCATCCCCACAGTCATGAGAGGCCAGACGAGGAGATGCATGTCTCGATATGAATGATATTGAGTTGGCCACGGCCAGCCAATAACATGACCACCAAGCTATGTCCACCCAGTCACATGACCACCAAGCCATGCCCATCACCTAGGCCACGCCCACAGAACCAGTTGTTAAAAAATTTGAATCCCACCCCTGGGTGGCAGGAATTGGTTATGTCTAGTTTAATGAAAAAAAGGACCAGGGATGACATGATAACAGTGTTTAAGGGGATGCCACAAAAAAGAGGGGACCATTCTTCAAAGCTGGACAAGAAGCAACGGATGGAACCTTATCATGGAGAGAACCAACCAAGAACTAAGGAGGAATTTCCTAACAGTGAGAATAATTAACCATTGGAAGGCTCGCCTTCAGAAGCTGTGGATGGACCTCCAGAAACTGGAGGTTTTTAAGAAGAGATTGGACAACCATTTGTCTAAAATAATATCAGGTTTCAAGATTGGGCAGGGGGTTGGACTAGAAGACCTCCAAGCTCCCTTCCCATTCTGTTATTCTCTTAGGGAGAAAACTATGGCTAAGGTTAGATGGGTGGGAGGCAGAGGTGGTATTCAGCAGGTACTGACCAGTTCTGGAGAACCGGTAGCAGAAATTTTGAGTAGTTCAGAGAACCGGCAAATCCCACCTCTGACTGGCCCTGCCAACCCCATCTCTTCTCTGCCTCCTGAGTCCCAGCTGATCGGCTAGGTCTTCTTTTGTTGCCCTGCATAGGAGAACAGAGCTGGAAAGCAGGTTATTGGGGTGGGGAGGGAATGGAGATTTTGCAGTATCCTCCCCCTGCCACACCCACCATGCCATACCCACAGAACCGGTAGTAAAAATTTTGAATCCCACCACTGGAGGAAGGAGGTAATAGGAATGTCCTTGGAAGATCTAAATGTATCTTTGGTGACGAGTCAAGCAAGTGAGTTTTTGTTCATAGACTCACCTGGTTGGGTCCAACTTCATGATACCTTCCTAAATATTTCTTTCACTGCTGTCAGGCACGAGCAACCAGATCCACTTATGGAAAGTCCACAAGCAACAACCTATATTACAAGAGTTTTCCACAGACTGCTCGCCTTCCTACAGGAACCACCAGATAAGATCTGATGGAACTTAGGCCAAGTCAAACTTATACCTATTGTGGTTGCACAAGGACTCAAGGCTAGTTCCCCTCTTGACGACTCCTCCCTGCCTGGCTGGGAATTTCTCAAAATTTGCCAAATTTCTCATCTTTCAACTCACCATTAAATTCAGTATTCTCTCCTGTTATCCTACCCTACGTTAAGTGAGCCATATGAAGGAGGAAGGAATTTGCCAAAATTTTGTTGGAATTTTGAAGAAAAGCTGATGACAAATATCAGTGAGCCAAGTTGTTATGGCAGCCTTTTAATCTTCCAAACTGTTTCTTGTCTCCTGAGAGGATCATTTGGCATAGCCAAAGGGGAAATGCATAATAAAATAAGGCTATTATGGCTTTCATACTGAAAATGATAGTTATATTTTCTCCCCTGATCTTTTATGAACCACAGCCAACCAAAATATTGAATATTCACAATTACTCCTCCAACACTTCCTGCTTAGAAACAGTAAGTTCAGGAAACTGCTGGTGTTCCCATGAATACATCTGTGCTTTTCTGAGTGTAAACATTTCATTTGGAATCTTGATTTTCTTTCATATTTCTGGGGGAGCGACATTAAATCAATAATTCAAGGCTTACTCTAACCTACCACACACAAATGCACACAGTGAAGGTTTTAACCGAAGGCTAACTCTTTTCTATATACGCAGGTTGAGGGAGTCATAGAGAGTTAAAAACCATCTTCCTTTCCCATCCCTTTTTAAAAGTTCAGACCGAATAAAAGTAGTTTGGGCAAAAATCAATGAAATACAAGCCTAGGGAAATTAGTATTTGATATATTTTCCAGCACAGGTGATACCAAAATGATTCAGTGTGCCACGCGAGTATGATGGGTAATACAGAAATTGGATGACATACAGAGAGAGAGAGAGAGAGGGAGGGAGGGAGGGAGGGAGGGAGAGGGGAGAGGGGAGAGGGGAAAGGGAGAGAGAAGGAGAGATACACGGATGGATGGATGGATGGATGGATGGATGGATGGATGGATACTGTAGATAAATTAATACAAGTATCATAAATAGATATTGATAGATGATAATATAGTAAGATTAAATAGATAGATAATAGATAGATGGCTAGATTGATGGATGGATAGATATCATAGATGGATTAATACAAATATCATAGATAGATATTGATAGATGATAATAGAGATAGTAGGATGATAGACAGACAGACAGACAGACTGATAAAGGTTAGATTAGATACACACACACCCCACTCTTTTACTTGGCATGTAACCTCCAAACACATATGTAAGGGGCAGAGCTTGCATTTTGATGTCATGTACCTTATATCACTGATTGTGGGAGAAGAGTAGGCAGAACCTGTGGGAAGAGTCAAGAGAGGAATCAGCCTAGAATCATTATGTTCCATAAGCAGTCCAAGTCCAATACTCTTGAATTCCATTGACTCTTATCTAACATCAGTTTAGTGCTGACCGTTAGTTGGCTGGATATTTGAATGTAGACATGAGCAATGAATTAGCTTAACTGAAACTTCATGGATGGTCCCAATTTTCATGCCTGATACTTACCCCTCTCCTGCATACACCCATGTAAGTGTGCTGCAATGCTGTGGATAGGTTTTCCAATGTGAAATTCCAATGTTTATTTATGTATTCCACATTGGAATACAAAGTCTCGGTCAAGGTAAAGTTGGCTTCTTGGAACTCTGAAACCAGATTTCTGGGTTTTTTTCAGGGAAAACTATGATTTGCACTTGCTATTATGGAGAAGTTTCTCTAGAGTGTTCCTTAGTTACAGAGATCAAATACTCTCATTCACTGAAGCACAAATTGTTTATGGTATTTATGGCATCGGAGGCACCCGAAGCTAATGTAAACAGGCAGGAAGCAATTCCTCCATATATAGACTAATGCAAATTAGAATATACTTGTACAGAACACAGAATAATAGTTCGAAGGGACCTTGGAGGGTTT
Source organism: Bungarus multicinctus (assembly GCA_023653725.1). Lineage (NCBI taxonomy): Eukaryota > Metazoa > Chordata > Lepidosauria > Squamata > Elapidae > Bungarus > Bungarus multicinctus. The sequence continues at coordinate 8,317,608 of CM042849.1, forward strand.
CTAGTCCAAGCCCCTGCCCAATCAGAAGATCCTTTATTATTTCAGACAAATGGTTGTCCAATCTCTTCTTAAAAACCTGCACTGAGGGAGAGCCAATAACTTCTGAAGGCAAGTCGTTCCACTGATTAATTGTTCTAGCCAACAGGAAATTTCTCCTTAATACTTCCTTCTCTCCTTGATTAGTTTCCATCCATTGTTTCTCCTTTTAATTGGAAATGTCAACATAATTCCATGGGGATCCAAAATGGAATTAACGGCTTTATTGGATTAGTTGAAATCAGTTTGATGTGGAAATCGGGGGGTTTGGGGTTTTTCTGCAGCAGAACTGAAAAAAAAAAAGTTCGTTTAATGAGCGCTTCAAAGTGAGAACAGCACTGAGAAAAGCAACTTATGACTTTTTCACGCTAACCACTGTTGCAGCATCCCCCATGCTCTTGTGATCAAAATTGAGAGGCTTGGCCACTGACTTGTATTTATGACGGTTGCAGTGTCCTGGGGTCAGCTGGCCACCAATTGCCACCTTCTGACAAGTAAGATCAATGGGGAAGCCAGATTTGCTTAACAAATCATGTTACTAACTGAACAGAGGCAATGATTTGCTGAACCCCTGTGGCAAGAGAGGTCACAAAATGGGGCAAGGCTCACTTAACAACTGCCATGCTGAACAATGGAAATTTGAGGCTCTCTTGTGGTCATAAAGTCAAAAACTACCTGTATTTACTGCAATTTCATCCTTTTAATGAAGCACAGCTTATACATATTTTTTGCTTGGAAGGCATCCAAATTTTGAATGGGGCAGGATCAGTTCCTTCCAGTCAGTGGGCAGCCTTGGAGTTACAAGGAAGAGACTATCCATTTAAGGAGGAGGAGGAGGAGGAAGTAGAAGAAGAGGAAGAGGAAGAGGAAAGGAAAAGGAAGAGGAGGAGGAGGAGGAGGAAGAAGAAGAAGAAGAAGAAGAAGAAGAAGAAGAAGAAGAAGAAGAAGAAGAAGAAGAAGAAGAAGAAGAAGAAGAAGAAGGAAGAGGAAGAGGGAAGGGGAAGGGGAAGTGCCAGAAGGGAGTGGGTATTAGCCTTTTTGGCAGCTGCCTCACACTGCTGGCTCATGTTTAAGAGATCATCCACTAGGACTCCAATGGATTAGTATAAGAGCAAAGAAAAATTGCATGACTTACCTGAAAGTATAAATGTTAGGTAGGGAACAACACTCAGGTTTTCATTTCTTTTCATTCTAACTAATAGGTGGAGACCGCACAAAATCTCAGAAAATCTTCCCAGCTTCACTGTGTATACACTCACACACACACACACACACACACACACACACACACAGAGAGAGAGAAACACCCACACACCCACAATATCTCAGCCAATATTTACTTTTCCCTTCCATCTGCAGAGCAGAACAAAATTTGTGTGTTTACTGTACCAAGTCTCTTCTGAATTATATCATAGTGCTTTCTCCCCAAATCTTCTCCAGGAGGGATGAGGAAACTAAGAAAACTAAAGACACATTTGGTTCCCTTCCTATTTTACATCTTTCATTTGATTGTTTCTACGTCATTCTAATATCTCATCAAAATGAATTTGCAGGCACATTTTCCTTGGCATTGTCACAATGCCGCATGTTCGTTTTTCCTAACAATGTAGCTTCTGTTTTGTTTATGAATGTTTAAGCCCTGAAAGATTAATTTTTAAAGACTCTAGGCCAAGCAATCAATAGTAGCTGAAGTCTAGGTAGCAGATGGAGGCAAGCTGGTTTTGAACAGTTGTTTGGACAGGAAAGAAATTGATGTAAGATTGCATTGATTTTTCCAGCTCGAATTCCTTGTATACGAATTAAATAGATTCATATAATGATTTATAGTACGGTTCTGCCTGTGCATATTCTCAGAAAGTGTCTGAATTCAGTCATATAATTACACCCCACTAAGTAATTTCAGTGTCACACAGTGTGATGACCCAGGGCATGACACAAAAGCAACAAAGTCAAGGTTAAGAACAAACTCAAGGTTAACCGCACCAAACTTGATTGCAGGAAATACGACTTCAACAACAGAGTGGTCAATGTCTGGAATACTCTACCTGATTCTGTGGTTTCTTCCCCAAACCTCAAAAACTTTAACCTTAGACTGTCTACTATTGACCTCACCCCTTTTCTAAGAGGTCTGTAGGGGGTGTGCATAAGCACACCAACGTGCCTACCATCCCTGTCCTCTTGTCTCTTTTATTTTTCTTATATGTACCCATTTCATGTATTTTATTTATTTATTTATTTATTTTATTACACTTTTATACCGCCCCCTCTCCCAAAAAAGGGACTCGGGGCGGTGTACAACCAAAATAAAAATGACATAAATAGGAAAAAATTTAAAAGAGATTTAAAAGAAATTAAACGAGTGGCTAGAATGATATTATAAAAGCAGAGTAAAAATGGTAAAAAAGTTAAAAATTTCCAAAATTTAAAACCCTAGTAATTAGCACTAGGCCAGACCGGTCTGTTGGAAAAGGTGGGTCTTTAATGCACGCCGGAAGGTCTGCAGGTCAGTGATGGCCCGCATCTCCAGGGGTAACTCATTGCAGAGGGAGGGAGCCCCCGCAGAGAAGGCCCGTATCCTCGGGGCCACCAGTCGGCATCATCTAGCTGACGGCACCCCAAGGAGGCCCACCCTGTGGGAGCGCACTGGCCGGCAGGAGGCTGATGGTGGCAGCAGGCGGTCCCGTAAGTACCCAGGTCCCAAGCCATGGAGCGCTTTAAGGGTGACCACCAACACCTTGAATCGCACCCGGAAGGCCACTGGAAGCCAATACAGCTCGCGCTGGAGCGGTGTAACATGGGAGCTCCGATGGAGCCCCCAAGATCACCCGCGCGGCTGCATTTTGCACCAGCTGGAGCCTCCGGATGCTCTTCAAGGGGAGCCCCATGTAGAGAGCATTACAATAGTCTAAGCGGGAGATGATGAGAGCAGAAGTGACTGTGTGAAGACCGCCCCGATCCAGAAAGGGCCGCAACTGGTAGATCCGACAGACCTGACAAAAAGACCCCCTGGTGACAGCTGCTATATGATCTTCTAAAGACAGCCATACATCCAGGAGGACACCCAGATTGCGCGCCCTCTCTGTGGAGGCCAAAATTTCTCTGCCCACGGTCCAGTGATGGAGTAAGCTGGCTGTATCTGGGAGCAGGAAACCACAGCCACTTGGTTTTGGTCGAGTTGAGCCGAAGCCTGCTAAGACCCATCCAAGTCCGCATGGCTTCCAGGCATTGGGTCATTACTTCAATGGCTTCGTCGGGGTGGCCCGGGGTAGAAATGTACAGCTGAGTGTCATCAGCGTACTCTACCCCAAAGCCACGGATGATCTCACCCAGAGGCTTCACATAAATGTTGAACAGCAGGGGCGAGAGCACAGACTCCTGAGGCACCCCACAAAACAAGGGCCTCGGGGTCGACCTCTGCCCCCCTGCCAACACAAATTGCGAGAGGTCGGAGAGGAAGGAATAGAACCACTGTAACACGGTGCCTCCCACTCCCAACCCCTCCAACCACCGCAATAAGATACTGTGGTCGACAGTATCAAAAGCCGCTGAGAGATCTAACAGGACAAGGACAGAAGAACAACCCCTGTCCCGGGCCTTCCAGAGATCATCCACCAACGTGACCAATGCCATCTCTGTGCTGTGCCCAGGCCTGAAACCCGACTAGAGAAGATCTAGATATACCGCTTCATCCAGGTGCTGAGGGAGTTGTTGTGCCACCACACTCTCAACAACCTTCGCCACAAAGCGAAGGTTGGAGACCAGTCGGTAATTCGACAGTAATGTTGGATCCAGGAATGGTTTCTTGAGGAGGGGCCTCACCACCGCCTCTTTCAAGGCGGCAGGTAAAAGCCCCTCTCTCAAGGAAGCGTTAATAATCCCTGGAACCAACCTCATGTCACCTCCCGAGTGGCCAAAACCAGCCAGGAGGGACCGGATCCAATAAACATGTGGTGGCATTAAGCCCACCCAGCAACCTGTCCACGTCTTCCAGGGTCACAGGATCGAACTCAACCCAAATGACCTCACCAAAATACGTCCCTGTCCTCTCGCCCAGAGATGCCCAGTCAGAGTCCAGCCCGTCCCGGATCTGAGTGATTTTGTCCTTCAGATATCTAGAAAAATCCTCGGCCCATCCCTGCAAGGGATCCTCCCGTGGTCCCACCTCCAGAAGGGAGCGGGTCACCCTAAACAGGGCGGCTGGGCGATTTTCTGCGGAGGCAATAAGGGTGGAAAAGTAAGTTCACTTTGCCACCCTTATCGCCACTAAATACGCCCTAATATGGGATCGTAAAAGTGTTCGATCAGATCCAGAGCGGCTGGTCCTCCAACCACTCTCTAGGTGTCTTTTCTGGCGCTTCATCTCCCTTAGTTCCTCGGAAAACCAAGGAGCCAATTGGGATCAGCACTGGGTCAGAGGCTGCAAGGGCACGACCCGATCAAGAGCCCCAGCAGCCACCCTATCCCAAGTGGCCACCAAGTCCCCCATCGAGTCGTGTGTGCGAGTCTCGGGGAACGGCCCAAGCTCCATCAGGAACCTATCTGGATCCATCAGGCGCCTGGGGCGGAACCATTTCATCGGTTCCACCTCCCCGCGATGAGGGGGTGTGGAATGGAAGTCCAGCCTAAGGAGCGAATAATCCAACCATGACAGGGGCTCTATAGAGACATCCCCTATACCCAGATCATCCTGCCACTGACCAGAGACAAAATCCAGATCCAAGATGTGATCCCCAGTGTGTGTGGGGTCCCAAATTAATTGGGTCAGGCCCAAGGCTGTCATGGAAGCCATGAACTCCTGAGCAATCCCCGAGGTCCCGCCAGCTGAAGGTAGGTTGAAATCCCCCATGACCATAAGCCTGGGGGTCTCAACCGCCAAGCCGGCTATAACCTCAAGGAGCTCAGGCAGGGCCGATGTCACATAGCAGAGAGCCAGGTATGTGATCAAAAGGCCCATCTGAACCCTGGAGCCACACTTCACAAAATGGGATTCACATCCGGTCGTCTGAGGAACAGTGGATTCCCTAGGACACAGATCTTCCTTAATAACCACTGCCACCCCCCCACCCCTCCCCTGAGCCCTCGGTCTTATGTATTCATAACTATGTATATACTTATACCTATTATCTTGTAAGCGATTGACAAATCAAATAAATAAATAAATAAAATAAAATAAAAATAAATAAAGTAGGTAAAGTTGCTTTAATACCTCCATCTTGGCCCCCAATGTCCAGTTATCATCGATTGGAGAAAAAACTCTCCCAAGAACAGATTTTAAAGGGAAGAAATTCAGTCCGAATCCAAAGTACATAGAAATTATAAATAAAAACCAACACAAACCACACTGCAGCAATTAACGAGACCGGGTAGGATAAGGAATTGCAGACTTCAAAAGATAATGAAACATACACAATTGGGAAGATGCCAGAACCCAGATAAGACTTGACAAACCAAAATAATTCACGCTTTGCTTCCAGAAAGGTGCTGGGCACGAACAAATGCCGTTTTTAAATCCTGTTTTCCCAGCTGCAGCTAATGAAGGGAATCAGGGCCCTTTCCTCCCCCCGTAACCCACATTGCTCCCTTCTCTGATCTTCCCTGTGTGCCCTAGGATGAAGAGGGGGGTGGCCCTGGGTCTTCCTCTGAAGGCCCAGCCAGACTGTGCCCTTCCCCAGTTTCCTCCATAGCCACCGGAGCTACACTCCCACTCCCTGTCAGCTGCTCGCCCTCCTCCTTGGAATCAGATTCCAACAGGGCCATGACACTCAGCCTGAATTTCTCAAGGTTAGGTACTCCTTGTTTCTTATGTATTCCTGCCTTCCTACATCAAGCTGCATCTTAATCTGGAGGGCAGTTTGTACAGAATAGCAAATGTGTATCACTTCATTAACAGAGTTCAGTGCGAAGAGGAAAATGTCCTACTTTGCACAAAGTACTATGACAAATTAATTCTCACTTCGTTTTTTTTGGGTCGGTCTGACTTTTTCAGTGAAGAGGTCAGATACAGGTAGTCCTCGACTTATGGCCACGATGGAGCCGCCAAATTTCAGTTATTAAGCGAAATATTTGTTCAGTCAGTTTTGCCCCCGTTTTACGATTTTGTTTGTCATGTTTCTTAAGTGAATCTCTGCGGTTGTTAAATTAGGGATGCAGTTTTGAAGTGAAGCTGGCTTTTCCCCATGGACACTGCTTGTCCGAAGGCTGCAAAAGGGGATCATGTAATCCCGGGACACTGCAACCGTCATAAATACAAGTCAGTTGTCAAGTATCCGAGTTTTGGATCGTGTGATCGTGGAGACCCTGCAATGGTCGTAAGTATGAAAAAAGGTCACAAATAGCTTTTTTCAGTGCTGTTGCAACTTTGAACGGGGAAGGAAGGAAGGAAAGAAGGAAGGAAGGAAGGAAGGAAGGAAGGAAGGAAAAGGAAAAAGAAAGAAAGGGAATGGAAGAGAAAGGAAGGAAAGAAAGAGAGAAAGAAGGAAGGAAGGAAGGAAGGAAGGAAGGAAGGAAGGAAGGAAGGAAGGAAGGAAGGAAGGAAGGAGAAGGAAGGAAGGAAGTTAAGTGAGGAAGTGAGGAAAGGAGGGAGGGAGGAAGAAAAAGAAAGAAAGAAAAAGAAAAAGGGAGCGAGGGAGCGAGGAAAGAAAAGGAAGGAAAAAGTGAAGTGAGGAAGGGAGGGAGGGAGGAAGAAAGAAAGAAAAAGAAAGAAAGAAAGTCAAAATCATGAGGACACTTAGGGAATAGATTAAGCTTCTTTCACAATCTGATTCCAGATTTATGACAATTTTCCTTTCAGAGCAAATAAAATATACCACTTCATCTTGTACTTCTTGGTTCCTCTTCTTAATGCCGGTGTTCGTCCCTTTGACTTTCCACCGGAATGAATTAAAATAATGCAAAAGATAAAAACAGGCCCTTGGATGCTTCCGGTTAAAGGAACCCTTGCTAAAATTCCACAGAATATAACTGCTTCTTGCATGTGCTAACTTTCTACAATGGGATCACCATTTGGGACCTCCCTAGCTTCTGATAAGCCAAGTCAAGTGAGGGGATTCACTTAATGACCTCATGATTCACGGAAAAACTGCAGTGCCTCACTTAACAACCAGGAGAAAAAACTTGCCAAATTGGGCACAGCTTACTTCGTGACTGCCTTGCTTTGTGAAGAAATTGTAGTCCTAATTGTGGCCAGAAGTTGAGGACTCCCCATATAGTTTTTGATTTTAATATATATATATATATATATATATATATATATATATATATATATATATATATATATATATATATATGTGTAGTCTTTGACTTACAATGGTTTGTTTAGTGACCAAAGTTACAACGGCACTGAAAAAAGGGACTTAGAACCATTTTTCGCATAACTGTTGCAATATCCCCATCAAAATTCAGAGGTTTGGCAACTGACTCGTATTTATGACGGTTGCAGTGTCCCAGAGTCATGTGATCATCTTCAGGGCCCTTCTGACAAGCGAAGTCCACGGGGAAGCCAGATTCACTTAACAACCGAGTTACTAACTTAACAACTTCAGTGATTCCCTTAACAACGGGTGACAAGAAAGGTCATAAAATGTGGGAAAACTCACTTAACAACTGTCTTGCTTAGCAAGGGAAATTTGGGGCTCAGTTGTGATCATAACTCGAGGACTATCTGTATTCTGAAATCCTTTCATGGTTGGTCATTGTTATACTTAACTCTTGCATTATTCGTTACCATCTACAATAAATAACAAATAGACAAATAGATCAATTAGATCAACTTGAATTGAACTGAATTGAATTCGTCTCATTAGAATTTCAATGCTGGGGATATTATTGAGTTTTGGGGGGGGGGTCAATTTTTGACACAGTTTCAATCACTGCACAGTTTGGTCCTGATTGATTGATTGATCGATGGTGACATTTCAAAATGAAGAGAGAAAAAAAAACCATGCTGGCAATGCTTTGAACAAAATAAAAATTAGAAAGAAGGGAGGGGCGCAGAATTATTTCACGCTGGCTGGAGAATAGGATCCATTGTTGCACATTTTTTGCAAAACATGATGGGTAAGATTGTCATCTGAACATGCAAGTCCCTTTTTACAGCCAGAGCTAAGCAATTTGCAGCCCACGGTGGCTCCCAAACTCTTCCCTACCCCCCATTTGTGGCTTTGTTAGTTCTTTTGCAATTTTGTAGAAGTCACCTTGCTGAATTTCGATTGGAAACAGAGGTGTGATTTCCTGCTTCTCCAGAAGGAGAGAGAGAAGGAGAGAGAGAGAGTACAGAATAATAAAAACAAGGACAAATAGGCTGAAAAACAGATTCTATCCCAGGACAGTAGCTCTTTTGAATTCTACTGTATAGTGCAGTGTTGGTGCGGTGTTGGGGGTTTTCAGTTCAATGTGTGGAGGGTGAAGGATGTGTGTTTGTGTATATTTTCATGGTCATGCTGTGCACTGAAGATGGTGTTTGATTTCATTGTACAAGGAAGTGCGATGGCAATAAACTAAACACACACAGAGAGAGAAAGAAACACAGACAGAGAGAGACACAGAGAAAGATACAGAGACAGAGAGAGAGACAGAGAGAGAGAGACAGAGACACAGCGAGAAAGCCAGAGAGAGAGACACAGAGAGAGAGAGAGAGAGAGACAGCGAGAAAGACAGAGAAAGAGACAGAGACACAGAGAGAGAGAGACAGAGACACACACAGAGAGACAGAAAGAGAGACAGACACAGAGAGAAAGAGACAGAGAGAGACACACAGAGAGAGAGACAGAGACAGAGAGAGACACACAGAGACAGAGAGAGAGACAGAGACACAGCGAGAAAGACAGAGAGAGAGAGACACACACACACAGAGACAGAGAGAGAGACAGAGAGAGACAGAGACAGAAACACACACAGAGAGATAGAGAGAGACAGAGACACAGAGAGAAAGACAGAGAGAGACAGAGACACACAGAGAGAGACAGAGAGAGAGAGACAGAGAGAAAGAGACAGAGAGAGACACAGAGAGAGAGAGAGAGACAGAGACAGAGACACACACAGAAACAGAGAGAGACAGAGACACAGAGAGAAAGACAGAGAGAGACACAGAGAGAGACAGAGAGAGACAGAGGGAGACAGAGACAGAGAGAGAGACACACAGAGACAGAGAGAGAGACAGAGACACAGCGAGAAAGACAGAGAGAGAGACACACACAGAGAGACAGAGAGAGAGAGACAGAGAGAGACAGAGACACACACAGAGAGATAGAGAGAGACAGAGACACAGAGAGAAAGACAGAGAGAGACACAGAGAGAGAGACAGAGAGAGAGAGACATAGAGAGAGAGAGAGAGAGAGAAAGACAGAGAGACACACACACACACAGAGAGAGAGAGAGACAGAGAGAGAGAGAGACAGAGACAGAGAGAGAGACAGAGACACAGCGAGAAAGACAGAGAGAGAGACACACACACAGAGAGACAGAGAGAGAGAGACAGAGAGAGACAGAGACACACACAGAGATAGAGAGAGACAGAGACACAGAGAGAAAGACAGAGAGAGACACAGAGAAAGAGAGACAGAGAGAGACAGACAGAGAGACAGACAGAGAGACAGAGACATAGAGACACAGCGAGAAAGACAGAGACAGAGAGACACACAGAGAGACAGAGAGAGAGACAGAGAGAGGGAGAGACAGAGAGAGAAAAAACAACATTAAAAAACAGATTTAAATTAAATTGTTTTCCACAGCCTCCTATGCAAATTGCACTTTGAAAGACATTTGACATAGTGGATGCATTCATAGAACCAGCTATGCTCACCTGGACAATTAACCTTGGTTAGAGTTGTTGTTGTTGTTTTTGTATTGTGGGAGAACGGTTCCTCCAATTCACTTTTCTGTGCCACTGTGCTGAGCAACTTGCAATACAGGTAGTCCATAATATAAGACTATAATGGAGCCTGCCCACTAGGTTTGTATGTTGTGACAGTTGTAACATGGGTCGGTCACACGACCCATCGGATTTTACGATGTTCTTTTGCAGGGGCTGTTGAAGCTTTGATTATGTATGGTATTTAATTCATCTCCTTAAATGGAACAATTCTTAAACACAAACAAAAATGATAGAATAATAAAAAAAATTTAAAAAGAAAAATGTATCACATATATTACACCTATCAATAGTCACAGGTTACTAATAAATACCATATAATACTGTCGTATATTCAAAGTATTCTCGTAAAATAATAAATTGCAATCTGTGGAATAGTGGAATAAAATGGTCTTTTCCTGGATGGATAAATTACACATTGTTAAAGCTGTTCCTTAATATCTCAAATAATATCACTTATCCAGTTTCTCAGCTTAGATTAATCTCTAAAAGAATCTAATCCTTTTAGCAACCTCTCAAGCATGATATAACCATATTCCTGATAGACCGTCAATTTCCGAAGCTTCACCATGACATTAGCATCTTTAACATTTAAAGGTTTTCCCATAAATCTACTCATATGCATTAAAATATTATTCCAAAAAGTGACAGATGACCACTGATTCATACCATAAAGGTCAAGGAGCCTTCACATTTTTTAATATCTCCAACAAAGACAATCTTTCTTTTTTAAATGTTCTTGTTTCTCTGGATAAAGTTCATGCTTGCTAACTGAAGGGGGGTGGAGTTAAAAAGGGGATCAGCCTAGAATCCTTATGTAGCCACAAGCAAACTAAGTCCTACCTCCCCTTGAATTCTGTTGGATCCTATCTAACTCCAAACAGGTGCTAACCATTAGTTGAGAAAATTTCTGGGCAAAGAACATAGAATAATAGGATTGGGAGGGACCTTGGATGTTGTTTAGTCCCATGCATTGGGGGCGGAGTCAGGGCAACTGAATGGAGTTGAGTGTTTACTGGCCGGATGCCCTTCCTGTCACCAATGCAGAGTTTGCAGCAGATATTTACTCATTGTTCCGAGAGAGAGAAAACTGCCGCTACCTAGGATCGAACTCACAGCCTCCTGATTGTGAGATGAGAGCTCTACCTCTAGGCCACTGCACCATGGTTTAGTCCAGTAAATAAATCAGCTTAATTGGACCTTTATGTGTGGACCTTCTCTTTCTCATCTGACACTACCAGTCTTTGCCTACCTTCTCTAAAGTCTCTGTTCCTTTATGCCCGGTCACAGCTAACATCTTACCTTTCTTGACGGAGATCCCTGGTGTCTACCATTATCATTGAGGTCAACAAGCTCGCATCGCTTTATTCTCCAACACCTGTCAGTGTATTCTGGTCCCCACAGAAAAGACTCCCCCCCCAAAGGAATTGTATCATTCTTCCAGATATCGGAAGTGCCCATTTTCAGCCTCCAGAGGGCCTCTGGCACCTGCGGGAGGCCATTTTCGCTCTCCCGGAGGATCGAGGGAAGCCTTGGGAGGCTGAAAACAGGCCCGTTTCGGCACTTCTGATATTTCCAGAAGGCCCGTTTTTCAGCCTTCTGAGGCTATAGAGGCTTCCCTCGAGCCTCCGGGAGAGCGAAAACTGCCTCGAATGGGCTGAAAATCAGCTGGGAAGCGCGCGCATGTACAGTGCATGTAAGTTTGGCTGGGGCTCGCGTGCCCGCACGAATGGCTCTGTGTGCCACCTGTGGCGTGCGTGTCATAGGTTTGCCATCACGGGTCTGGCTTAATAGAAAGAAGGATTAAGAGTGACATGATAGCCAATATTCTTCCAATGTTTGAGGGCCTGCCACCAAGAAGACAAGATCCAAGCTATTCTTCCTAACACCAGAAAGTAGGACAAGAAGCAACGGATGGAAACTAATCAAGGAGAGAAGCAACCTGGAACTAAGGAGGAATTTTCTGACAGTGAGAACGATTAATTAGCGGAACAACGTTGCCTCCAGAAGTTGTGAATTCTCCAACACTGGAAGCAGAGGTGGGCTGCCCATACTGTGATGACTGGTTCACAGAAAATGTGAATGTGTGCATGCACATGTCTCCTTCGTGTGCGCACACATGCTTTGCACGTGCACCATCTAACACTTGTGCACAGCTGCAAAAACAATGAGATTCCCTGAGTGGCAACTGTGTGAGGCTGCCAAAAACTAGGGGATTTCCTGCACGGAAGCTACAGTGAGTAGATCCAGTGAGTAGATCGGGTGAGGCGTGGAAAGCAGCTAGGCTGCCTAGGTGGGGTGAGCAAGCTGAATACAAAGGATCAGATAGCACCGGGAGAAGAAGGCAGGCCTAGCTGGTGGTTGTAACTACCGGTACGGGCGAGCTGGTCCGAACTGGCAGCAGCCCACCATTGACTCGAGGATTTTAAGAAGATATTGGACAACCATTTGTCTGAAATGATTGAGCAGGGGGTTGGACTAGAAGATCTCCAAAGTCCCTTCTAACTCTGTTATTCTATTCTGTTCTGTTCCATTCCATTCCATTCCATATTTTCTATTCCTATTCTATCCTATTCTATTCTTTCTGTTTTCTACTCTACTCCACTCTACTCTCTACTCTCTATTTTCTCTTCTTTCTGTTTTCTACTCTACTCTATTCTTTCTTTCTGTTTTCTGTTCTATTCTATTCTATTCTATTCTATTCTATTCTATTCTTTCTGTTTTCTATTCTACTTTCTATTCTACTCTATTCTGTTCTTTCTGTTTTCTACTCTACTTTACTCTCTATTCTATTCTATTCTATTCTATTCTATTCTATTCTATTCTATTCTATTCTTTCTGTTTTCTACTCTACTCTACTATTGTATTGTATTGTATTGTATTGTATTGTATTGTATTGTATTGTATTGTATTGTATTCTATTCTATTCTATTCTATTCTATTCTATTCTATTCTATTCTATTCTATTCTGAGTCTGGATGTTTTCTTCCAGATGATTCATTACCCAACTCAGCAACATCATCAGTGCTAGGAGGGAGTGGGGTTTACATATAGGTAGCAACTCTATCAGACTTAGTGAGAGAGCTCTTGGTGGTTCTATTAACACTGACAGGGCAAGCCACTTGCATACAAGCAGGGAGCACGATAGGCTCTTCTAGTGATAAAAAGTTTGCAAGATGTCAGGTGAACATTCTGAAAACTGCAGGCTGTATGGGCCATCTCCAACGCGATCCCTGACCTCATGTGACATTTCATAATATTACAATAATGCAGTTTTTGGAGGGAGCCTTTACCTACGTTCGGTCAGGAGCATCTCAAAAGACTGCGTTATGTATTGATTTACTGATTTTGCTTGGCGCAGAACAACAGACTGAAAAAAAAAAAAAAGAACAAGGTGTAAAATGTAATATACAATCATAAACAAGATGAGCTATTTGGGCAAACAGAACAGAAAAGCCAAAGAAAATAAAAACAGCATTTTAACCTGAGACGGGCTGAGAAAACAGGTAGGTTTCAATGGTCCTTGAGAATGTCATCAAGAGAGGAGCCACATGGACCTCAAAAGTTCATTCTGGAAAGCAGCTGCTCCGACAGAGGACTACTGCAGTATGCTCAAGCTTTTCTTCACCACAGACTTCCTTTAAATATCTTTTGTGGGTCAGATAGGGGTGGGCTGCTGGGGGTTGACAGAGGTTCGGGAGAGTCCCCACTTAAGATTCTGTGTAGTTTGGAGAACCACCAAATCCGATTCCTGGCTGGCGCCACCCAGCCCTCCCCTCCCACGAGTCTCCACGCGAGAGAGAGGTGGCATTCAGCAGGTTTTGACCAGTTCTGGAGAACTGGTAGCAGAAATTTTGAGTAGTTCGGAAAACCAGCAAATACCACCTCTGACTGGAGAGTTTACAGTATCCTTGTCATGCCCCTGTTGGAATCTGATTCCGAGGGGGAGGCCAAGCAGCTGACAGGGATTGGGAGTGTGGTTACGTCAGCTGTGTAAAAAACTGGGGAAGGGCACAGTCCGGCTGGGCAGAGCAGGGGAGAGGTAGGGCAAGGGAGAGGGAATTTAGAGAAAGATCCAGGCCCACCTCCCCTCTTCATCCTAGGGCACACAGAGAGGAACAGAGAAGGGAGAAATGTGAGTTGTGTGGCTTATGGGGGGAGGAAAGGGCCCCGATTCCCTTCATTAGCTGCAGCTGGAACACAGTATTTAAAAAGGGAGTTTGCGCACAGCAACTTGTTGGAAACAAGTCATGTATTATCTTGTTTTGTCGAGGCTAATCTGAGTTCCTGGCATCTTCCCAACTGTGTGAGTTTTGTTGGCCTTTGAAGTCTGCAATTCCTTATCCTTCCCTGTCCAGTTAATTGCTGCAGCATGGTTTGTGTGGAATAGAATAAAGAATAGAATACCAATAGAATAGAATTGAAAATGGAATAGAGAGAATAGAAATAGAATAGAATAGAATACTGGTAGAATAGAATAGAATAGAATAGAACAGAATAGAATAGAATAGAATAGAATAGAATACTGGCTGAATAGAATAGGAATAGGAATAGGAGAGGAGAGGAGAGGAGAGGAAGGAAAGGAAGGAAAGGAAAAAGGAAAGGAAAGGAAAGGAAAGGAACAGGAAAGGAAAAGGACAAGGAAAGGAAAGAACAGAATAGAAGTAAGGAGTGGAGTGGAGTACCAGGTACTGAAAGATATGATCCAAACCAAATAATGCTGTGACTCTTCCTTCCCATTTAATTTGAGTGTGAGCCTCTCCATTTCAGCGCATTCGTAGCTTTTTTGAATAATAATGTGTATCTGCGGTACATTGGGCCTTTTCCAATATTGCACTAAAGAAATTCGCGCCACTGTTAGTAAGTGGCTGATCAGATATCTCCTTTGGGAGGGTATTCCCCTTTAATCATTCCCAGGAGGACAGTTCGGTTTCACTCAGTCCGCATGGGTCGATATTTCTTCCACATATTCTTATCCTTGGGCCAAGATTTTTTAATCTCAGGGGCATGTCCACCACGATGGAATAGGTACCCAAAGTTTCTCTTTGCATTTCCAATAGCTTGGGTTGCTTGCTGCTTGGATATATTTTAGCTAATCTAGAAAGTGCAGATGCATCTATATATGTTGATATAAAATAGTGTCCTTTATGGTATTGATTTTGTCAATGTTAAAAGACTAGAAATATTTTATGAGTTGACATATATACTAGTGGCTTCCCCCTTCAGTGTTGATAAGAGTAGTCTTGGTGCTTCCTTGGTTCACAGCTCCAATCAACACTGACAAGGGCAAGCCGCTAGTATAGAAAATGAGAGCAAATCCTACTTTCTTCTAGCACTGATGATGTTACCTAGTTGGGTAATGAAAGCAAGAGGACAACCAAGTTCAAACAGTAATGAGAACCCCATAACACGCTTCATTTATGGAAGCATATGTACCCAATTAAGGTTTGGGCTCAATATGTGACTTAAATACTGCCTATATGGAAATATAAGAATTGCTGAGGTCTATTTTATACTTTGATGCTGGTTTAGATGTTGAAGATGATCAGAGTAGCAGACCTACTCTGTTCTAAAACTAGTTCCCTCAATAAATCATAATAGTTAATCCATAAATTGATATATCAATGTATCCTTATGACCTACAAGGCAATTCAGATTTTGGCAATCATTTATCCTTCTTTCCTCCCCACCAAGCTGAAGTACCTGGGATTGCCCCAGAGTGGCATAAGAGAATACCTCTTTGACAAGTTCACTTTACCAGGGAGTAATTAAATTTCTTTTTAATAAGGAAAAGGGAAAGGAAAAGGAAAGGAAAGAAAAGGAAAGGAAAGGAAAGAAAAGGAAAGGAAAGGGGGGAGGGAAGGAGGGAGAGGGAGGCAGAAAGAGGGAGGGAGGGAAGAAAGGAGGGAGGGAAGAAGGGAAGAGGAAAGGAAGGAAGGAAGGAAGGAAGGAAGGAAGGAAGGAAAAAGAAAGAAAGAAAGAAAGAAAGAAAGAAAGAAAGAAAGAAAGAAAGAAAGAAAGAAAGAAAGAAAGAAAGAAAGAAAGAAGGAAGGAAGGAAGGAAGGAAGGAAGGAAGGAAGGAAGGAAGGAAGGAAGGAAGGAAGGAAAGAGAGGGAGGGAGGGAAAGGAAGGCAGAAGGAGGGAGGGAGGGAAGAAAGGAGGAAGGGAGGGAAGAAGGGAAGAGGAATGGAAGAAAGAGGAAGGAAGGAAAGAAAAATCATTCTCTGAGACCCCTCCTCAAGAAACCGTCCCTGGACCCAACTTTGTTATCTAATTATCGTCCCGTCTCCAACCTTCGTTTTGTGGCGAAGGTTGTTGAGAGTGTGGTGGCACAACAGTTTCCCCAGCACCTGGATGAAGCTGTCTATTTGGATCCACGCCAATCAGGCTTCAGGCCCGGACACAGCACGGAGACGGCATTGGTCGCATTGGTGGATGATCTCTGGAGGGCCCGTGACAGAGGTTATTCCTCTGTCCTGGTCCTCTTAGATCTCTCGGCGGCTTTCGATACTGTCGACCACAGTATCTTATTGTGGCGGCTGGAGGGGTTGGGAGTGGGAGGCACTGTTATGCAGGTGGTTCTCCTCCTTCCTCTCTGACCGCTCGCAATTTGTGTTGGCAGGGGGGCAGAGGTCGGCCCCAAGGCCCCTGGTCTGTGGGGTGCCTCAGGGGTCGGTGCTCTCTCCCCTTCTGTTCAACATTTATATGAAGCCGCTAGGTGAGATCATCCGTGGCTTTGGGGTAGAGTTCCATCAATACGCTGATGATACTCAGCTGTACATTTCTACCCCGGGCCATCCCGATGAAGCCGTCAAAGTGATGACCCGGTGCCTGGAGGCCGTGCGATGTTGGATGGGATGAAACAGGCTTCAGCTCAACCCATCTAAGACTGAGTGGCTGTGCTTCCCGGCAACCCGGTACAGCCAGCTGGTTCCATCGCTGGCTGGGGGGGGGAATTCTTGCCCCCACAGAGAGGGCCCGCAATCTGGGTGTCCTCCTGGATGTGCGGCTGTCATTGGAAGACCACATGGCGGCCGTCGCCAGGGGGGCTTTTGGCCAGGTCCGTAGGATCTACCAGTTGCGGCCCTTTCTGGATCGGGATGCGCTTCGCATGGTCACCTCCACCTTGGTGACCTCCCGCCTAGACTATGCCAATGCTCTCTACATGGGGCTGCCTTTGAAGAGCATCCAGAGGCTCCAGCTGGTGCAGAATGCAGCCGCGAGGGTGGTATTGGGGGCTCCTCAGGGCTCCCATGTTATGCCACTTCTGCGCGAGCTGCATTGGCTCCCGGTGGCCCTCTGGGTGCGCTTCAAAGTCTTAGTTATTATTTTTAAAGCGCTCCATGGCTCAGGACCGGGATACCTGCGAGACCGCCTCCTGCCATTATCGGCCTCCCGCCGACCGATATGCTCCCATAGAGTCGGCCTCCTCGGGGTGCCGCCGGCTGGACGGCTGGCGACCCCGAGGACGCAGGCCTTCTCATTGGGGGCACCCCCTCTCTGGAATGAATTACCCCCGGAGATGAGGACCATCCCTGATCTCTTGACCTTCCGTCGTGCGCTGAAAACCTATTTATTTCGGCAAGCCGGTCTGGCCTAGGGGTTTTTAAATTTTAATCTGGTTTTTAATCTTTCTTAATCCCCTTGTTTTAATCTTTGTAGAGCCAATTATATTTAATTCTTTTAATTTTTAATATTATAATATTGTATATGTGTTTTATATGTGTATTTTTATTCTGGCTGTTCACCGCCCCGAGTCCCTTTGGGAGAGGGGGCGGTATATAAATTTAAATAATAAATAAATAAATAAATAAATAAATAAATAAATAAATAAATATAACAAAAGAAAGAAAGAGAAAGGGAGGGGAGGGAGGAAGAAAGGAGGGAAGGAGGAAGAAGGAAGGAGGAAGGGAAGAAGGGAAGGGAGAGAAAGAAAGAAAGAAAGAAAGAAAGAAAGAAAGAAAGAAAGAAAGAAAGAAAGAAAGAAAGAAAGAAAGAAAGAAAGAAAGAAAGAAAGAAAGAAAGAAAGAAAGAAAGAAAGAGAAAGGAGGGAGGGAGGGAGGGAAATGTGTGCAGATGTCAGAATTTTTAGAATGTGATCTGTCTCTCTGTCCAATCAACACAAGCTTCACAGACCAATTAAACCACACTTTAATTACCATGACTAAGACACTTGATTCTCATATCTTACCATTAGCACTCCAATGCATTCCTTAAAAGAATGGACATATTAAAACAATCGTATGCAGCCAAGCACTGAAAACAGTGAATGTCCTCGTGGGCAAATGTGATTTTGATTTGTATGAACCCTCCTTACCCGTAGCTTATTTAGTTTTCTTAATTTGCACAACGGTCTAAACAAACTAAAATCAGAGGTGGTATTCAGCAGGTTCTGACCAGTTCTGGAGAACCGATAGCGGAAATTTTGAGTCATTTGGAATATCACCTCTGACTGGCCCCACCCCAATCTCTTCTCTGCCTCTCGAGTCCCAGCTGATCGGCTGAATCTTCTTTTGTTGCCCTGCATAAGAGAACGTGAGCTGGTAAAGAGGGTAGAGGGTGGGG
>CM042849.1:8336576-8408275 GCA_023653725.1 Bungarus multicinctus
GAACTTCGGGATCTAGAAACATAAATTCTTTTTATAAGATCTGGATCTTCTCTTAGTTTGTCTTCTAGTTCCCTCACTAACACTTGGGCCTCCTCTAGTGAGCATTCTGATGGGAACAAAGACTTGTGGACTTCAACTCCCAGAATTCCCTTGGTACATTTTGTCCTCCATATTTAGCTGGGGTTCCTAACCACTCTCTCAATTTAGTGATATATTCCAAAACTGGTTGTTCACCCCACACAATAATTTTTACATGTAACCACAATTCTTTGGCTTGTGTAATAATCCAATTTCTCAACGTAAAAGAAATATGAGCCAACTGCATTGCAGGTCTAATCAATTCTGGCAATGCAAAGGCTGCCAATTCTACATCTCCACCAATACTTCTTCTAACTTGATCTCTTATCAAATTAAAAGAAAAATCAAAGATGGCATTATCAGATCTTCCTGTACCTAAGGGATCAATTTCCAAATGTGTAGGCCACCAATCATTTGGCCAGTCCCTAAGGGCTGGTGAAAATCCCTCGGTAGTAGCTACTCTAGGCCTAGAGCGGGCGAAGATCTTGATCTTGCAAAAATGGAGCAGGAGACAGAGAAGGTGGTTTGTCCTTAGTAGATAAATCTACATCTGCACCACTTGTGGCAAAAGCCAGATCTTGCATATCAATGAATCCATGTTCTGCTAGAAACCAAAGAGGACTTAAAAATATTAATTGCTGATAAAGTTCAGTTGCTCTTCTCGAATGGAATTCAGGATATGAAGATTCATCAGCTATAACCATTCGTTCATGTAATGCATCCCAGACATATTGAAGAAGATCCACCAAAGGTTGAAATAAATACTCAGGCAAATATTGAACAGTTTCAATAGCAAATGCATATTTGGCTTTATTCATTTTATATAGCAGAGAAAATGATCATAAAACAGTTTTATATATATAAAAGTTACTGACAGGCCAGTACAAAATAATTAACAGCAAGCAAAATCGATGTAAAGATACGGCCTAACATGCTTCTCAAAGAGAGGTGATATATATGCAATATATACTGTATATAGGGAAGCAATTGCTGCTCTCACATTGCTAAATATAGGTTAAATACACTCAGCATGCCCAAAAAATTATTGCTTTTTTTTGTTGTTGTATATGGAATAAGATCACCAGTTCTCTACTCAACTTTGCAGGAAATAAGAAATACAACTAACAAGAGAAAGATGCCGGTATAAGATCTGGAAAAAATGCAGTGGATGATGTAATACAGGTATTCCTTGACTTACAACCACAATTGAGTCCAGAATTTCCATTGCTAAGTGAGACATTAAGTGAGTTTGTCCCCTTTTACGACCTTTCTTGCCACAGTTGTTAAGTGAATCACGGTAGTGGCTAAATTAGTCAAAGTGTTGTTAAGTGAATCTGGCTTCCCCATTGACTAGGCCTGTCAGAAGGTCACAAAAGGAGATCAGGTGACCCTGAGACATTGCAACCGTCACAAATATGAATCAGTTGCCAAGCACCTGAATTTTGATCATGTGACATGATGCGGCAATGGTCATAAGTGTGAAAAACAGCCATAAATCCCTTTTTCCAGTGCTGTTGTAACTTTGAACGGTCACTAAATGAACTTTTGTAAGTCGAGGACTACCTGTAGTGCATAGCCAGTACAGTGGAACCTCAAGTTGCAACCGTAATTCGTTCCTGGACTCCGGTCGCAACCTGATTTGGTCGTGTCTGGAAGCACAACCAACTGTCAAAAAAAAAAAAAACGGCATCGAAGGGGAATTCAGCGCAGAAAGGGAATCTTTCTTTCTATGCCAAGTTTGTTTGCAACCCGATTTTTGAATTGTGATCCGATTCAAAAATCAGGTGGGTTTTTTGTGCGCCACCCCATGTGGTCGCAAACAGGAGCGTTCGCGACCCGAGGTTCCATTGTACTTCACTACAAAAAGAGAATGCTAGATTCAGTGGACAAAATGGAAGTGCAAAAGGACATTTTCCTGATAAGGGGAGGATGGATGTCACTTTACACAAAGCATCAGCTCAATGGTGGTATTCAATTTTTTTTACTACCAGTTCTGTAGGCGTGGCTTGGTGGGCGTGGTGTGGTGTAGCTTGGTGGGTATGGCTTGATAGGTGTGGCTTGGTGGGTGTGGCAGGGGAAGGATATTGTAAAATCCCCTTTCCCTCCCCACCCCATTAACCTGCTTTCCTGCTCTGTTCTCCTGTACAAGGCAACTAAAGAAGACCCAGCCGATCAGCTAGGACTCAATGGGAGGCAGAGAATAGATGGGGTTGGCGGGACCAGCCAGAGGTGGTATTGGCCGGTTCTCCAAACTACTCAAAATGTCCGCTACCGGTTCTCCAGAACTGGTCAGAACTTGCTGAATACCCTCTCTGAGTTTGAACTTCACTAGCCTGAAGGTTGACTCAGTCTTCCATCCTTCCAAGGTTGGTGAAATGAGGACCCAGATTGTTGAGGGCAATGTGCTGACTTTGTAAACCTCTTAGAGAGAGGTGTAAAGCACTATGAAGCAGTATGGAACAAATTACCCCTGGAGATAAGGATCATCCCTGACCTCTTGACCTTCCAACGCACGTTAAAAACTCACTTATTTCATCAAGCCGGTCTGGCCTAGGGTTTTATGGGGTTTTAAATTCGATCTTAAATTGGTTTTAATTCCTTATTTATTAATCCTTGTTTCATTTTTATTTTTATTTATTCAATCACCTAATATTATTGTATTTTTTAATGACTGTACACCGCCCCGAGTCCCGCAAGGAGAGGGGGCGGTATATAAATCTTGTAAATAAATAAATAAATAAATAAAAAATATAAGTCCAAGTGCTGTTGCTACATACAACCAGCCAAATTCCAATCCTCCCTGTTGATATTATCTACCCTGCTAATGAAATATCTGCAAGCAAAGAACTTTGGAGAAGACAGTGGTTCAATTTAGAACTGCATATTTCTCCCCTATCGAAAGTAGAATTAAACATGTTGTGTGAACCCAGCTACTGAATACTAAACAAGACATATAGGGATTGAATTGCACCTCTGCATCAGCTGAAGACATCAGCAGATGGTTCCATACTCCAAAACTTCACAGCTGGAAATAGAGAAGTCCTGCCAGGAATCAGATTCTCAAACATGCAGGAACCCTGCTAAGAGGAAACACAATTCCTGGCACCAATTTACTTCTAGTATCTGTTCTCTGCTCCCTTGCTTCACGCTCTTCACCGCTTTATGCTGGTTTAAACACAAAATAAATGTTGCATGCTCAAAAGGAAAACTTGCACATTGGGTGAAGTTTCTGGACTGCGTTTGCACAAGGGTGTATGTGGAAGAGGGACCTGCAGGAAAGATTGGGGAGGAACCAGGTTTACAGGTAGTCCTTGACTTACAATAGTTCATTTAGTGACCATTCAAAGTTACAACAGCACTGAAAAACCTGTGGTCATTTTGTGTGAAAATATTTACAGACCCCTCACATCCTGGACATAAACTGTTTCAACTCCTTCCCTCAAAATGATGCTATAGACTAAAGTACTGTACAACAGAACAACTAGACACAAGGACAGTTTTCCCCTGAAGGCCATCACTCTGCTAAACAAATAATTCCCTCAATACTGTCCAACTATTTAATAAAACTGTATTACTATTATTATTCTCATCCTTCCTAGTATCTATCTCTTCCCACTTATGACTATAATCGTGTTGCTTGTATCTTTGCAATTTATATTCCTGGATGCCATCACTCTGCTAAACAAATAATTCCCTCAGCACTGTCCAACTATTTACAGAGTCTGCATTACTATTACTGTTACTATTAATTCTCTTTCACCCATCTCCTCCCACTTGTGACTTTATGACTGTAACCTTGTGGCTTGTATCCTAATGATTTATATTGTTTCCGAGTATGATTTGATTGCCTATTTGTACCCTGTGACTGTCATCACATGTTGCACCCAATGATTCTTGACGAATGTAGCTTTTCCTTTTATGTACACTGAGAGAATCGGCACCAAAGACAAATTCCTTGTGTGTCCAAATCACACCTGGCCAATAAAGAATTGAATTTTTTACACTTACGACCATTGTAGCATGGTCACATGATGAAAATTCAGAAGCTTGGATTCATATTTATGACCATCGCTGTGTCCCAAGGTCACGTGATCCCCCTGTTGCAACTGTCTGACAAGCCAAATCAATGGGGAAGCCAGGTTACTAACTCATCAAACTGCAGTGATTCACTTAACAATTGTGGCAAGGAAGCTCATAAAAGGACGCAAAACTTGCTTAACCAACGTCTCACTGAACAACAGAAATGTTGGGCTCTATTGTGGTTGTAAGCCGAGCGCTACTTGCATGTCCACGAATGCCATACTTCAAAAACCCTTCTGAATCCCAGTTCAGAACTTTCCACTGTGAATCTTCTGATGTCAGAACAGTTGAGCGAACCCCTGCTTTTGAGAGATAGCGAGTTGATCGAGGACGATGGAGGCCAGAACAGAGATCTCCCTGAAAAAATGTGTCAACTATCAAGGAAAAGCTTACAATCTTCGTGCAAGTTGGTTTGTTGTGCTAGTGAAAATACAAAGAGTCCTTTATTTTTGCAGCTATTCCTGCTATTAAAGTATTTAACATGGATATATCCCAAATCATAACATACAACATTTAATGATAGTCATAGGGTACAATAAGCAATCAAATCATACTAGGAAACAGGCAATATAAATCGTAAGGATACAAAGGTCAAAGTTACAGTCCTACAATCACAAGTGGGAGGGGATGGGTGATAAGGAGTGATGAGAAGATTAGCAGTAATAGTAGTGCAGACTTTATAATAGTTGAACAGTGTTGAGGGAATTATTTGTTTAGCAGAGTGATGGCTTTTGGGAAAAAACTGTTCTTATGTCTAGTTGTTGTGGTGTGCAGGTGGCTAGTAATTGTTTTTTCTGCAGTCCTAATTATCCTCTGAAGTCTGTGTCTGTCCTGTTGGGGGCATCTTAAACAACGAATATCAAAGTTTCAGCCTTTAATGTGTCCCAAGAATCTTTATTGTTTTTGCACAATTTTAGTGACTGCTGTATGAGATAGTATGAGATATTGCTGTATGAGATTGATTACAAATTAGGTTGAGGTTAAAGCTACATAGGTGTCATTGTCTTTAATTAGTTTGTTAGCAAGTGCCAATACTTGGCCCAACTTGCTAGGCTTAGTTAATATTTTGCTGGAAGATCACATGCAAATTCCAGAGCTGGGAAATTAAAATAATAATAATAATCCTGAAATCTGGAGAAAATTCATGGTCATTTCCATGTAGTCAAGAATCTAGCTTCAAGTTCTTCTTTAATTCTAGGTTTCCAAACAAGGTTTGTGTAATTATCACATTATCTTAATCAGGCATTGCTCTAGTCTTGAGTCTCTCTGTCTTCAATATATTACACCAGTTATGTTAATTAATTTGAAATTTGTACTTTCTCATAGTCCAGCTCTAAGCTGACCTATCATACACGCTGTGGTAGGCAGTGCTTTGCTTTATCATGGTTTGCTGAGTAAGCTACAACTGACTGGGTTAACTTATCACTAAATTACTAAGTGTCATTTTCAAATCACTACTCTCTAAGCCCAAATCAAAGCAGCCACGTTTTACAGTGTATAGGGTTCACATGACCTGTGAAAATCATGAGTAGGTCAACCACAATGTGTTGTGTAAATACAACCAGACTCAAACCAGTGATGCATTTAGCCCAAAGTTGTACTTTTTTAAAAAGTTGAGTTCATACAGCTATAACATGGTTATGTTGGTTTAAGCCTCCTTGCATAAATTATAACTTATAAATTAGGCTTTAACCCCTTCACTGCTGGGTTTTATTTGGCAAACCATGGATAAGCCATAGTTTAGGGCCTCTGTGATGTATGGACAGAGCAACTAAACGATTGCAGAGAGATTCACTTCTACGCACTCTAATGTTGATTATATATTGTTAGTGACTTGTGTCAAAGAAAGCTATATTCACTCAACGGATCAAATTGTTTACTGTATTTATTCCTCACATTCTCATGATTGCACAGTTAGCTGAGTTTACATATTACAGCATAAATTCTTTTTTAGGGAAAAAAAACCTCATTGCCATTTGGACTATTGAAATTCTAGACCTAGAAAACCTTGAATTATGCCATCTTTGGTCTGATCTAAGTATGGTATATAAAATCATACATTGCAATGACTTACCTGTCAGCTTCAACCATAACAACACAAGAGCAAACAATAGATACAAACTCAAGGTTAACCGCACCAAACTTGATTGCAGGAAATACAACTTCAACAACAGAGTGGTCAATGTCTGGAATACTCTACCTGACTCTGTGGTTTCTTCCCCAAACCCCAAAAACTTTAACCTTAGACTGTCTACTATTGACCTCACCCCTTTCCTAAGAGACCTGTAGGGGACGTGCATAAGCGCACCAACGTGCCTACCGTCCCTGTCCTATTGTTTCTTTTTTATTTTTCTTATATATGTCCTTTTCATGTATTCATAACTATGTATATGCTTATACCTATTATCTTGTCAGCGATTGACAAATGAAAATAAATAAAATAAAAAAATTGTGTCCAGGTTTGGTCAACACAATATAAAAAGGATATTGAGACTCTAGAAAGAATACAGAGAAGAGCAATAAAAAAATAATTAAGGGATTGGAGGCTAAAACAAAGAAAGATTGCAGGAACTGGGTATGTCTAGTCTAATGAAAAGAAGGACTAGGGGTGACATGATAGCAATGTTCCAATATCTAAGGAGCTGTCACAAAGAAGAGGGAGCCAAGCTATTCTCCAAAGCACCTGAAGGCAAGATAAGAAACAATGGATGAAACTAATCAAGGAGAGAAGCAACCTTGAAGTAAGGAGAAATTTCCTCACAATGAGAGCAATCAATCAATGGAGCAACTTGCTTTTAGAAGTTGTGGATGCTCCATCACTGGAGGCTTTTAAGAAGAGACTGCACATACATTTGTCTGAGATGGCATAGGGACTCCTGCCTAAGGGGGTTGGACTAGAAGACCTCCAAGATCCCTTCTAACTCTATTACGGTTTACACAACACTAACCCATATTAACACAGATTATGGTTTAACATTCTGTGTGGTTAAGGAGACAACAGGAGCCAAGTCTGATCTCCAAGCCTAATGTGTAGTCTTTACAAATCAATGAACCGCCAAATATTGGGACTACAGTTTCCAGAATTCCCTGCTAATATATAGTCAACCTCTCTGGAGGATAGCAGGGGAAACTGTTATGGAACCAGACTGACATTCATAACTGAATAAGGTGTAACATACAAGCAGTAAGCCTAACTCTCTTGAAAACCACATCTACAACATGTGATCCTTGTAGGTTCTACAGCGCTGTATATTTGGTCTGTTACTCTGGATTCAACTCAGTCCTTTTCCTATTTGTTAAAGCTATGCTCATCCAGCACGCTTACCCACAAGGCTAATCCTGATTTTTTTAAAAAATCACATTATGTCCTCAGCTTGCTGTGTAAATTAGGTCATCACAGCAGGCTAATTTCTCCTTCAGCTTTACACATATGAGCCCAGTTACTTTATGAATCACGATTTGGTCATAACACTTTTTCTGTGGCCTGCTAGAATTTTAGCTTAGCCACTTGTTGATTGTAAATCATGGTTTATGGTGTAGTCTGTGATGCAAACGCTGAATAAAACTTTATACATGCTCAGCTGGAAACAAGGGTGATGGCTCCCACAAACATAGACTTTTTTCCCTCAATTCCTGAATTTGCGAAGCTATAATGAAAGGGAAACAGCTGCAGGACTAAGTAAATTGTTTAAAGATTCTTAGACAAGGGCAATCTTTATCAACTGCTCACTCCCCAGCAACAATTCTAATTAATTCTTTAAAAAAAAAACACCCCTATTTTGCTGAGTCATCCTCCCTCCCTCCCTCAAAGCTAATTGTGAGTTGAGGAACAAATGGTTTTCTATTGGATATATCATCACTTAATATGAGGCCTTCACCAATTCAGGAGCTGCACCTGGACCCAGGACTCTGCCAAGTTTCTATTGGTCCTCATCAGCCCATCCCTAAATCCGATTGGTCAGTTGGTCCTGGAGATGTTTGCTATTGGCCAATGTTATTGCTAATTGGTTCCCCACCTCTCCATGTTGTATATAAGGCCAGGTGGGTGTTCTTTTTTTTCCCACCCATTGACTCTCTGAACTTCAGGAAGAACCTCTCCTCCTCATGATGACTTCTCAAATCCGTCAGAACTACCATGCTGAATGTGAGGCTGCTGTAAACCACTTGGTGAACATTGAGCTCCATGCTAGCTATATCTACTTGTCCTTGGTAAGTTACTCTGAATTTACTTTCAGTAGGAAATGTTTGCTTCTTGTTTATTGACTTGGGCAAACTTGGGCTTTAGCTTTTTTTTAAACTAGAAGGCTTAGTTGCGTGTAATGTACTTCTATTAAATCATCATGGTGGAGAAATAATAAACTCCAATGCTCATTTAGCTCTTGGAGCCTCTGGGTCATTGTAACTAAGTCTGGAGTAAGTAACATTTGAGAAATAAGGTACTTTGAAGTGTTTCTAGGTATTTTCATAAGCCATTTACAGAGAAATACCTTCAATGAACATAAAACTGTTATAATAAACTATAGAAGCAATTCCTACATTTATAGTGAACAGTAATTAGGTCTGTTAAATTATGGTGCATTGCAATTGAATTAATAACCTGAGAGTAATGTAGTAATTTAACAGGAAAGACTCTTAAAAATATGAAAGTCTTTGGGTCTCTTTTATGTAGTAGTAAGCCTACTATTTGTCAATTCTACTTAGCAGTATATCAGCAATTTACAACTTGCCTTGGGAAGCTTATTAAGCTACTGGAGTTTGTTTCTATAGTGTGTGAATATATACACCCCCACAAGCAATTGATAAAAGCTTAATTGGTAGACCCTACTTTACTTTCTTTGGAAGTATCTATCTAGAATCTTTAATAAGTTTAGATAACTTCTAAAAATTATCTACTAATGTGTTCCTTCTGGTGCCTTCCTAGGCCTATCACTTTGACCGTGATGATGTAGCCTTGAGCAATCTGGCCAAGTTCTTGAAGGAACAATCCCAGGAAGAGAGACAACATGCTGACAAGTTTCTGAAATACCAAAACAAGCGAGGAGGACGTATTGTGTTGCAGGATATCAAGGTGAGAAAACAAAGCCTCTGGGAGGAGTTTCATGAAAGAGATAGGGGGAGTAGAATAATCTCTGTTGATAGTAAGGTTGCCATGGGTGTATCTAACCACGAAACCTGGTTTTTTAATATACAGAAGCCAGAGAAAGATGAATGGGGCAACAGTTTAGATGCTTTGGAACATGCCCTGCAGCTGGAGAAAGAGGTCAACCAGGCGTTGCTGGATCTGCACAAGCTGGCAACAGAGAAAGTAGACCCTCATGTAAGTATAAACTGAGGCAATAAGAAAGATAGAAAGATGGGCAGGACCAAAGCTGGCTTTGGAAGACTTTTTTTTTTTTTTAAGGAAAAACTTAAGTAGATGCACCTAGAATGCTGCTGCTCTTTGAAGGCTTGTGTCTTCATTGTTTTCTTAGGCCCAAACAGCTTAACTATTTATTAGCTGTAGATGTTTTTCTTCCTACAAAAGAAGGTCCTGTGTGGCTTGTTTTTGTCTCTGGACTTTTCTTAGAAGTGAACATTGGAAGCTAGTTTTGAAGATTTGTAGATGTTCTCCTAAACCTAACAAACTTACTTTTGTGTCTCCCCTCAGCTCTCTGACTTTCTGGAGAATGAATTCCTGGAAGAGCAAGTGAAGGCCATCAAGCTCCTGGGAGACCACTGTACCAATCTGAAGCGCCTGGGGCTGCCCCAGAATGGCATGGGAGAATACCTCTTTGACAGGCTCACCTTAAGCAACAGCAGCTAAACCTTGTCCTGTTGATTTATGCAGTTTGTCTTGGCAGAAAAAAAATAAACAAATGATTGGCATTGTGTGAATATGTTTGTGTTTAATCATCATACAGAAAACTTACTCATGCTGGTTTCTAGATTAGCCATGATGGAGCTTAGAGTTAAGTAATCAAAACTCATTGTTGTAGGCCTTGCTGAGAGGGATGAACTCTGGGGAGTTATAAGAAAAAAGTAGGACTGTTCTTAAACAGGGATTCTTAAAAACAGCCACAGTAGTTTTAACCCTCATATAACTAAAGGGAAATCAGTAAATAGGGAATGTAGGGTTAACCTATTGTAGGAATGATCATGCTTCAGCTTTTGAATCACCACCTGTTGTCCCAAAGATGCTTTTTCAAGAAGCAACTGGACTGTTTTTCCTTTATGTTTCATTTCTCATCCAAGAAGCTTCAGTTCAACTTCTTGGATGATAAGTGAAATATCTTCAAGGAAAAAATAAAAGTCCCAATTTATTCTTGAAAAGGTACTTTTGAGATAACCATGACCTGAATGACTCAATCTCCCATAGACATCAAGTTCTGTTCTTGACGTCTATGGGAGATTGAGTCATTCAGGTCATGGTTATCTCAAAAGTACCTTTTCAAGAATAAATTGGGACTTTTATTTTTTACTTGAAGATGTTTCAAGGAAACTTCATCTTTGTCAGTTCCTCATTCTTCAGCTATATTGGCTTAGTTTGGCAGTTTCTTTTCCCTATAATCCTAGTATAACACACTTTCAGTCACTAGAACTACGAGGTTTCTAGCTTGGCACAATGTGAAAGGAAGACCATTTCTGAAAATGAAACTAAGATTATGGCATTCTTAAACTAACATTCCTGAACTCTATGTTACTCAGATGTTAAATTTCAATTCAAAGAATCCTTATCAGTGGTATCTCTTGGAGTTGAAGCCCAACAGATAGGGCTTGATGAAAAAATGTGTTTTTTATCTCCTGAGCAAGGCACCACATGAAAGTATTTCTTCACCTTTTGCTATAAGTCAGGTTGAAAACTATGGCCCCTTTATAACTTGTGGACTTCAACTCCCAGAATTCCTGAGCCAGCTGGCTAAGGAATTCTGGGAGTTGAAGTCCACAAGTCATAAAGGGACCATAATTCCCCACTTAAGTCAAACTCAAACTTTCCTATAAGTCATTGGTTCCATTGCCTGGTTCCTCTTAGTATTAGCAAGTTATTTTTCTAATTAAGCAGTTTGTGTCTTCATATGTTATGCTAACCCCACCTATTGTGGCCTATTCAATTAATCAGGTTTGCACATCATTAAGTCTATGCCTTCTCACTTATTCTAGATAAAACACTGAACAAAAGAAAATTCTGCAAGTAACTAACCTTGTAAAGTTATCTCTGAAACTTAAATTACTTTTTTCTGCATTTAAATAGAATAGGGTCCCCCCCCCCCCATTTTATACCATAATGGTAAGAACTCTTAAAAATAACCATTAAGATTATGGCACTCTTAAACTAACATTCTTGAACTACACGCTTTCCATATATATTTAATGTCAGCTACAAGAATCCTTATCTTTAGTGCCTAGAGATTTCTCTTAGAGTTGGAGCCCAACAGATAGAAAATACAATTTTTCAAATAATCTCCCAAAGGTATCAATAGCTGAAAGAAGCTTTGGAGAGATGTTGAATTAAATATCACATTTCTGATTCTTCTTCAGAGGGCAGAAATTTGCATTCATAAGGAGACCCCAGATATATCCAGGCCTGTTTCTAGCAACCCAATGTCCAGTTTAAATTCTGGGGTTTTTGATGTGTGTCATAACGCAGATGAATTATTTAGATGATGACATTCAACACAGACTCATTAAAACCCCAGCCTCACATTTAGAGACCTCTCTTTGGTCTCTATGACTATTAAACAGCATCATTTTATTTCCACATGGTTGCAATACTTCAAGAGAGGTAGCATTTATCTTTCTAGTAATCTAAGCCTCTGACAAGTTCATAAAGGTGATAATTTGTGAGGGGAGCTGCTGCCATGAATCTTATTTATCTTCTTCAAAGTCTATTTCACATAAGCTCATGATCTTCTTGAGCAAGAGTCAAGTACTACTATCTCATATAGTGCTATTTATTTTTTTCCTAGAACAAGAGTTGGACGATTCCAAACCTCCATGAAGCCTGAGGTAAACTGGACAGATTTGTTACAGTTAATTGTGGAAATTACTTCTCCTTGCAAATTGATTGAAAGATAAAACTTCTTTTGGAGACTGAATTTACTATATTTAATTAAACAACAATTGACTGGAGACGAGATTAAGAAACAAATGTAGATATTTGACCCAGAATGATTTGTTTATAACATTTCAAATCATTTGGGGATAGATAATGTGTCGTAAATTTTCTGGGAGTGGATTACAATAATAGCCTGTTAACAGAGAGTTTTGAAACTTTAATTTTGTTTTGTTTTGCTAATACAGATAATCCTCAACTTACAACAGTTCCAGAGGTGGTATTCAGCAGGTTCTGACCTGTTCTGGAGAACCGGTAGCAGAAATTTTGAATTTTTCAAAAAATAAAATGCAAAAACAGGATTAACTTTTTATTTAACTTATTATTACAATATGTTAATATGTTTTAACTAAAGTAAAATTGAAACCTAGGAGAAATGCTTTTGGAATGTTTATAAAGAATTGCCTTTGAGCTGGGTAGCATAAGTAATAAAAGGTTTAGAGAATTTGATCCCAGTTGGCTTATTTGGTGAACTGAAAACACAAGGAGAAATAACTTAATCCCTCTCTTGAGCATGGATGCAGTGTTTGTTTTCCCTTCATTAACAGTTTTTCCCATGTTTATATTCCGTTATTATAGTACACAGTAAGATTATTAAAACAGTTTTTAATAATTTTAAAATCATGAGAGGCATAACTTGCATTCCTAAATTCTGTTCAGTTATGCCTCTCATCTGAGGTGATGTAAATCACTTTGTCTCCTACAATCCTACTGAAAAAATGAACAAAAATTGATATAAATACATTTCAGTATTTAGAAGCAATTTTAATCCACAGACCACAAGTACACACATCAAGTCCTCCTCAAAAGGAATAAATAGAAGCTAGGTTCTTCATTATGTCCTCATGTTGCAAACTAGAAATACAGGTAGTCCTCAAGATACAACCATAACAGCTTTGGTGGCGCAGTGGTTAGAGTGCAGTACTACAGGCTACTTCTGCTGACTACTGGCTGCCTGCAATTTGGCAGTTCAAATCCCA
Organism: Bungarus multicinctus; assembly: GCA_023653725.1. Lineage (NCBI taxonomy): Eukaryota > Metazoa > Chordata > Lepidosauria > Squamata > Elapidae > Bungarus > Bungarus multicinctus. Next base: position 8,349,804 of record CM042849.1, read on the forward strand.
CCAGGCTCAAGGTTGACTCAGCCTTCCATCCTTCCGAGGTGGGTAAAATGAGGACCCAGATTGTTGGGGGCAATATGCTGATTCTGTAAACCACTTAGAGAGGGCTGTAAAGCACTATAAAGCGGTGTATAAGTGCTATTGCTATAATAGAGCCTATTTATTATGGACATAAGTCATGATGGTCATAAATCGGGTCAATCATGCAATTCTTCTTTGTGGTAGTAGTAAGTGAACCTCGTAGTTGTAATACGAACTGGGCGAGTTTTGCTGAAAACCAGAAGTAACTGCTAGTTTTCAGCATCTTGACTATGGGGTGTGTTAAACGGCTTGTAAAAGCAGCTGTGTTGTTGAGCATCCAAAGTACAGCATTTCAGAACTGGGTCATAAGTACCCCCCACGTAGGTTGCTAAGCAACTAGTTGTAAGTCAAGGACTCCCTATGGGCCCCAAAACACCCAGTAAGCTCCTAAGGCCAAGGTCAGGCCTGCAATCTCATATCCTATGCCTTAACCACTATACTTATGCTGGTATCATTGAAAGCATCTTCTCATCTTTGCAATTTCTCTGGTCTTCGGCTACCCTTAAATGTTTTCAACTATCACCAACAACCCTAAAGCTTCCTTAGAAGCCAGAATTCAATCCTCCATGCTAGATTTGGGCTGAAAGAATTTTGTTTTTACTTGAGTATCCCCCTGAGGTGTCAGTTTAAGGAATCCATTTGTCCTTAAATTGTCATATTCATAACAGAAGCACCCTAAGGTACTTCCAGGTTGAAGAGATTAGCCAGTGGCATCACCATTGCAGCAGGATACCCAGTTGGGGGCTCCTTTCATGTCCTCAACAAAATAATACCTACCTATCTACTTGTGATCGCTCACTTTCTAACTGCTAGGTCAGTGATGGTGAACCATTTTGTTGTGGTATGCCAAAAGCGTACACATGCGTGATGGCACCCACAATGCAATGCGCATCTCCACACATGCATGCACAACACCCCTGTCCTGCCCTTTTATCTGCACTGTGCATGTGCGTGCCTCCCAGTTGATTTTTGGCCCATTTGAGGCTGTTTTTGCCCTCCTGGAGGCTCAAGGAAAGTCTCTGCAGCCTCAGGAGGCTGAAAAATGGGCCTTCCAGAAATTCCGGAAGTGTATTATATAATATACAGTTCAGTTCAAAACAGAATTTAGGAGTGCAAGTTATGCCTCTCACCTGATTTTAAAATTCTTAAAAACTGTTCTAATAATCTTACTGTGTACTATAATAACGGAATGTAAAAATGGAGAAAGGTATTAACAAAGGGAAAACAAACACTGCATCCATACTCAAGAGAGGGATTAAGTTATTTCTCCTTATGTTTTCAGTTCACCAAACAAGCCAACTGGGATCAAATTCTCTAAATCTTTTATGACTTATGGTACCCAGCTCAAAGGGAATTCTTTATAAACATTCCAAAAGCATTTCTGCTAGGCTTCAATTTTACTTTAGTTAAAACATATTATTTAGAACAGGTTCCAGAAGTTGTAATAATAAGTTAAATAAAAAGTTAATCCTGTTTTCGCATTTTATTTTTGAAAAATTCATATAAAAGCTAAAAAGAAATACAATTTTTGTGTGTGTCTAATCACACGGCCAAATAAAGTACACGTAATGCTTGGTTTACAACTGATCAAAGTTACAGTGGCACTGACAAAAGTGATTTATGACCATTGTTCACACTTATGACCATTACAGCATCCCCATGGTCATGTGATCTAAACTTGAATGCTTGGCAACTGGCTCATATTTATTGTAGTGTCCCTGGATCATGGGATCAACTTTTGTGACCTTCTAACAAATCAGTGGGGAATCCAGATTCACTTAACTGTGTTACTAACAACTACAGTGATTCCCTTAACAACTGTGGTCAGAAAGGTCATAAAATGGGACAAAACTCACTAAACCACTGTCTTGCTTATTAACAGGTATTTTGGCTATATTGTGGTCATAAGCAGAGGTGGTATTCAGCTGGTTCTGACCAGTTCTGGAGAACCAGTAATGGAAATTTTGAGTAGTTCAGAGAACCAGCCAATCCTACCTCTGACTGGCTCCGCCCCCATCTATTCTCTGCCTCCTGAGTCCCAGCTGATTGGCTGGGTCTTCTTTGGTTGCCCTGCACAGGAGAACGGAGCTGGAGAGTATGCCCACCAAGCCACACCCACCAAGCCACACCCACAGAACCGGTAGTAAAAAAAAATTGAATCCCACCACTGGATAAGTAGAGAACTACCTGTCTGTATTCAAAAGTTTGAGAACTATTTGTTTGATTGATGTTTCGACTCACTATCTGTGGAAATAATACAACTTCGTTGAAGTCGCACAACTTTTCAAAGGTACATTGGTGTATCCCAATTGTTAGCCACTTTCAAGGTTCTCATTCTGAAGGGTTACCGTGATATTTTTTATTTGTGTCAGAAACACCTACAAACTGTAGACATATAAACACTCAGCAAACAAAATAGGCATAAACAGGTCATAAAAATATAGCACATTTAAAAGCATGTAAACCTTGAGAGTTCTAATTCACCTTAACCATGAAAGCCAGCTGAGATTGTGAGTTCTAGTCCTGCCTTAGGCATGAAAATCAGCTGGGAGACTTTGGGCCAATCAGCCAGAGCCTGTGACTTCTAGTCCCGCCTCATGAAATCTAATTGGGTGACTTTGGGCGAGTCACTCTCTCTTAGCCCAACCTACCTCACAGGACTGTTGTGGGAAAAAGTGCAGGAAGAAATTGTGTGTTGAATACATTTGCTGCCTAGACTTATTTGTAAAAATAATAAAGGTGGGATATAAATAAATATCAAACAAACTGTTGTAAGAGGAGGACTACCTGTATTAGTGAAACAAAACAGAATTCAAGTTTCAAAACTCTCTGTTAACACACTGTTATTGTAATCTATTCACAGAAAATTTACAACATATTATCTATCCCAAATGATCTGAAAAGTTATAAACAAATCATCCTGAGTCAAATATCCACATTTGTTTCTTAATCTCATCTTCAATCAATTGTTGTTTAATTAAATATAGTAAATTCAGTCTCCCAAAGAGGTCTTATATTATTTTCCACAATTAACTATAATAAATCTGCCCAGTTTCCCTCAGAGTTAGTGAAGGTCTCAAAATTTCCACTACCGGTTCTCCAGAACTGGTCAGAATATCACCTCTGTGCAGGACCCAACAAACAGTAAATGTGAACTGGTTATCAAATGCCCAAAATCTGATCATGTGTCCACAGAAGGGAAGCCATTGGAACTTCAAATCCAGATTGCCAAGTACCGTTTTTGTGGGCCTTGGTTCTTAAGTGAACAATTGTAATTGGACTACCTGTATCAAAGCGAGATATGTTCAAACATCTGAGCATTTTTGTCACTTTGACAGAGAAAGATTGGCTTCATCTTTTTTTTGCCTCAAGAAAATAGGTGAAAATATGCAATTACCTCAGGAAATGCTGGGTTCGGATAATTTGGCTACTATTACACTGAGCTTCTGTCAAATTACTGGGCTTTAGTTTATTTGTTGTTTTGGCTGACTAAAATTGTTGAAAACTGCCGGAGTAATTGCCTGCTATTCTGAAATGCGAAAGGCACAAAAACTACACGGCACACAAAGAAAAACTGATTACAGATTAACAGAGTTGGAAAGGACCTTGAAGGTCTTCTAGTCCAACCCTCAGCTCAAGCAGGAGATCCCACATCTTTTGAGACCAATGGTTGTCCGATCTCTTCTTAAAAATTTCCAGTGTTGGAGCATTCACAACTTCTGGAGGCAAGTTGTTCCACTGATAATAGTTCTCTGTCGGGAAGTTTCTCCTTATTTCCAGGTTGAATCTCTCCTTGTTCAGTTTCCATCCATTATTCCTTGTCTGGCCTTCGGGGCCTTGGAGAATAGCTTGACCCCTTCCTTCTCTCTGTGGCAGCCCCTCAAATATTGGAAGACTGCTATCATGTCTCTCCTGGTCCTTCTCAGTGGTTAGAATGCAGCAATTCTGACCAGTTCAATTCTGACCAGCTCAAGGTTGACTCAGCCTTCCATCCTTCCAAGGTCAGAAAAATGAGGGCCCAGATTTTTATGGGCAAGAAGCTTACTCTGTAAACCACTTAAAGAGGGCTGTAAAGCGGTATATAAGTCTAATTCCTATTGCTATTGCTATCATGTCTCCCCTGGTCCTTCTCTAAACATGTTCTCATGATCCTACTCCAAAAATGGCCCCACATTTACTTTGTAGTTCCTTCTACCTCCCTTGGTTTTTAATCTACGCTATTGTTAGGTTTCTTTAAGAAACTTCACTATATTGGTTTACCATATATGGCTGAAAGTCAGAATGACTCAGCACTATCTTGTAGCCATGATGTTGATTGGCTACAGGAAGCAGGAGTGCTATATAGTAAGAAGCCAGAGAGCACATGGGTAGTCTGTTATTAGTCTCTGTGAGTGCTGTTGGAATGCTGCTACTGGTTTGCTAGGCTTCTACTATGCTACTCGGCAAATATCCAACACTGTAACTATATTTCTCCATTGATGCATGGATGTATTGAAGATGATGTATTGCTGTTATATCTACTGAACAAGAATGGTTAGTAAGCTAATCTACTGATGGATGAACTGTGTATGATATTGGATTGAAACCGTGGACTGTGCTTATATCACTGTATATAAAGACTTTGCACTTCAACTGCTGTGCTTGTGTGGTTCTATACTCACTGCTACAATCTGAACACTACTTCAATCTGCTGTAGTAATCCTTGACACCAAGGATATTCTGCTAAATACTTAACAGCTATACAGCAGAGGTGGGCATTCAGCAGGTTCTGACCAGTTCTGGAGAACAGGTAGCAGAAATTTTGAGCAAATCCCACCTCTGAATGGCCAACCCAATCTATTCTCTGCCTCCTATTGAGTCCCAGATGATCTGCTGGGTCTCCTTTGGTTGCCCTGCACAGGAGAAAGGAGCTGGAAAGCAGGTTAGTGGAGTGCAGGGGTGGGAATGGGGATTTTACAGTAACCTTCCCCTGTCACACCCACCAAGCCATGCCCACCAAGCCATGTCACACCCATCAAGCCACTCCCACAGAACCGGTAGTAAAAATTTTTGAATCCCACCACTGCTATACAGGTAGTCCTCGATTTACAACAGTTCATTGAGTGAGTGCCCAAAGCTACAACATTGTTGAAAAAAAATGGACTTATGACCATTTTTCACACCCACGACCATTGCAGCATCCTCGTGCTCATGTGATCAAAACCTGGACACTTGGCAACTGACTTGTATTTATGACAGTTCGAATGTCCCGGGATTCTTTTGATCATTTTTTTTTTTTTGCGATCTTCAGGCGAGACAAGCAAAGTCAATGAGGGCTTACGACTACAATGGAGCCCAAAATGTCTGTTGTTCAGTGAAACATTTATTAGGTGAATTTTGCCCCGTTTTATGACTTTTCTTGCCACTGTTGTTAAGTGAATCCATGCAGTTGTGAAATTAGCAACACAGTTGTTAAGTGAATCTGGCTTCCCCTACTGATTTTTCTTGTCAAGAAGGTCGCAAAAGGGGATTATGTGACCCCGGGACACTGCAATCCATCATAAATATGAATCAGCTGCCAAGTGCCTGAATTTTGGTCCTATGATCACGGGGATGCTGACAACGGTTGTAAGGGTGAAAAATGGTCATAAGTCATTTTTTTCAGTGCCACTGTAACTTTGAACAGTCACTAAATGAACTGTCGTAAGTCAAGGACTACCTGTACTATTGCTATTGCTAATTTGGGTGCCACATTTTCTGGCCTTGCATGTTTCACTAAATTTTAAAACTACCCGAGCTTTTGTTGTTGTCTGAATTTACTCAGAAGATCTGACAGTGGGTTAAAAGTGTGTATTGTCCATATAACTTGTACATCCATGGGGGTTTTTTTTGCTTCACTGACGGTTCAATGAAAGTTCAGCTTAATGGACCTCAATTCAAATAAATAAATAAATACATAAATTGAACGTCAACGAAAGTCAAAACATCTGTACAATTTGCACCACTTTCGTAGTAATGTTTTCCTACAAATAATGATGTTTGGATCGATTTGCATCGTTTGTCTCATGAGGTCATTAGGCAAATGAGGTAATTTTGTAAGCCAAGGCAACGATGCCATTTGTTTAACTGGTGTCATGTTGCAAATTGACATAATGTGGTACAGTTCAATTTAAGGCATTCCTTTCCTAGTAAAATATGCCCCTTCCCCAAACGCTTGAAATATGCAAAAGGATAGTCAGTCCTCAACTTAGAGCCCTAAAATTTATGTTGCTAATTGACATTTTTGTTAAATGGGTTTTGCCCCATTTCATGACCTTTCTTGCCTCAGTTGTTAAGTGAATCACTGCAATTGTTACATTAGTAACACGGTTGTGAAGTGAATCTAGCTTCCCCTCATTGACTTTGTGTCAGGGTTCCGATGGACGCCCTAATTAATTCATGAGCCTCGAGCCAAGTTCCAAAAGAAATCCAATTATTTATATTAGGAGCAACATGTCGGCATTTTTCCTGAGTGCAGTCAGCTCTGCCCCACGTAATTTACTGTCCACCTATGACCCTGTTTCCCCTTTCCTCCCTGGGTATGTCATACATCACATTCTCCAACGGAGCACTTTCATGGGCTATAGAAAACACGCCTCTCCGGCTTGCTCTAGTAACCTGGGATACAAACTGGAGAAAGGTATGCGTGGAATGTGTTTCTGGTCATAGCAACCGAGCTTCTCCATCAGTTCTCCCCCTTTCCTGCCTATGGCAACTCAAGAGCAGGCCAGGAATGCTTTACGAGTTGACACTTTGTGTCAGAATTCTGGATTACTTATATATATTCTTATATGTATCCATATAATTCTTATATGTATCCATGTATTCATAACTATGTTATATTTATACCTATTATCTTGTAAGCAATTGACAAATAAAATAAATAAATAAATAAATAAATAACTCCAATTAAATCATGAGCCTCGAAGCACACTCTCAAAACTTCAAAGGCTTTATTAGAAGTTAACATGCTGGCATTAGCCTGGGCGTAGCCAACTCTGAGATATGTGATTCACTGCCACCCTTGATCCAGCTTTTCCCTGCACCCCTCTGGGTGTATCATCCAACGAAACACGTCCATAGCCAAGAGTCTCCAATGCTCTCCAGTTAGATTTTTGCGAGGTAGAAGCTTCAGTCATCTAATCAGCCTTTGAAGAAAATATGAATGGAATGTACTTTCGATTCCACACTGCCGCCTGCTCTTTGAAACTCCCACTCCTTTTTTTCTGTTGACAACTATAAAACATGTATACAAAATGCTTTATGAGTTGACATTTTGCTTGTCAGAAATTTGCAAAAGGGGATCACATGACTCCGGGACACGGCAACCGCCATAAATATGAGTCATTTTCCACATGTCTGCCTTTGGATCATGAGATGCGAGGGATGCTGCAAAAGTTGTAAGTTTGAAAAATTGGTCGTAAGTCACTTTTTTCAGTGCTGTGGAAACTTTGAATGGTCACTAAACAAACTGTTATAAGTGGAAGACTATCCGGAATGGAAAATACAGGTAGCCCTCGACTTACAACAGTTCATTTAGTGACCGTTCGAAGTTACAAAGGCATTGAAAAAAGTGACTTATGATTGTTCATCACACTTACGACCATTGCAACATCCCTACTGTCACGTGATTTACATTCGGATGCTTGCAAACTGACTCACATTTATGACAGTTGCAGTGTCCCGGGGTTGTGTTATTCCCCTTTTGCGACCCTCTGACAAGCAATGTTAATGGGGAACCAGATTAACTTAACAACCGTGTTCCTAATTTAACAGATGCAGTGACTCACTTAACAAAAGTGGCAAGAAAAGCCATAAAACGGGGCAAAACTTAACAAATTTCTCACTTAGCAACCTAGATTCCTGGCTCAGTTGTGGTTGTAAGTTGAGGACTACCTATATGTTAAAGAAATGATGTTCACACAACATAATTAATGTGGCTGTTGAATTAAAAGGTTTTGTACAGTAGATCATAGGCTTCCAGTACAAACCAGAATGACAAAAAATATTGTTTGAAATTAAGAGGCTGAGAAAGAGAGAGAAAATTACCTGCACACCCACTCAATGAGGAAGGAGATCTAGCCCATATCCTTGACTTACAACAACTCATTTAAGGACTATTCAGACCTATCTGGGGAGTACTTATGACTTCTTTCATTCCAGGATTTGTCTGAGAGTGTAAAATGATAAGCAGTCATAAACACAACCTGCTAACGAAGGTGTGAAAACACATGGAAAACTGTTAACATTCGATTTTTTAAAAATCTTGGCTGATTTTAGCAGGATTCCACCTACCATAAATAAATTAGCACTGTGTAAATTAATTGCCAGTTTGTGTTCTGTGAGCAATAAATACCTTTCATGGTTGAGAAAACGTGAGTGGCTGACTCATAATATCACTATCCTAGAGGGATGTTTATTTATTATTTTTATTTATTTATTTGATTTGTCAATCGCTTACAAGATAATAGGTATAAGTATAAACATGAGTAACAATACAGGAAATAGGTACAAATAAATATCTATTCGGCAGCTGAACTGAGGGCCCTGAGGAATGCCCCCCTTTCTCAGGTGTGGCCCTCAGACCTTTCCCAATCATACCTCGAGGATGGCTCTTGGGTGCCAGAGAGGAGATATGACGCAGTTGGGGATTTTAATTTTAGGGATTTTAAGGGGTCTTTTAAATTATTTAAATTTTTGACGAAATTTTTAATGGGGTTAGGGCAAGGGAATTTATTAATTGGGTTAGGGAGGGGGCCCGGGCTGGGTTTGGGGGACAACCCGCCTGGGGATAAGGCCAGACCGGGGGATACCTGCGACTGGGAGGCCTTGGGATCGGGGACGGTCGTTCCGAAGATGGGGGTTTCCTCTGGGGAGGGGGATGAAAGGGTTATCCCTACGATCGGTGGGAGAGGCAGGTATGGTGTTGACAGGGGGTCTTATCAAGTGATGGGAGCTCGCCCCCGCTGTTTACAAGCGGTGGTGCGCTCCGGCCCCCAGGTCATGTCTCGCTCCCTGAGTTGTTTGAATGATCGGGCCCCGGGCCTCCGGCTGATGCTCTGCAATGCCAGGTCCGTAGTGAATAAAGCCCCCCTTGTGCACGATCTCGTCACGGAGGGGGGTGCGGACCTGGCGGGCATTACCGAGACCTGGCTGGGACAGGAGGGAGGTGTCCCTCTAGTGGAGATGTGCCCAGCCGGGTTTCGGGTCTTTCATCGGCCGAGGGCCGAGGGGAGGGGTGGGGGGGTTGCGGTAATTATTCGGGAGGATCTAGATCCTAGGGAATCCACTGTTCCTCAGACGACCAGATGTGAGTCCCTGTTTGTTAAGTGTGGTTCCGGGGTTCAGATGGGCCTATTGATCACATACCTGGCTCCCTGCTATGTGACATCGGCCCTGTCTGAGCTCCTCGAGGTCATAGCCGGTCTGGCGGTTGAGACCCCCAGGCTGATGGTCATGGGGGATCTCAACCTGCCTTCGGCCGGTGGGGCCTCGGGGACTGCTCAGGAGTTCTTGGCTTCCATGACGGCCTTGGGCCTGACCCAATTAATTAAGGAACCCACGCATACTGGGGGTCACATTCTGGATCTGGTTTTTGTCTCTGGACAGTGGCAGGATGATCTAGGTGTTGGGGATGTTTCTGTTGAACGCTTGTCATGGTCAGATCATTCGCTCCTTAGGCTAGACTTCCAGGCCGCTCCTCCCCGTCGCAGGGAGGCGGACCAAATACGTTGGTACCGCCCCAGGCGCCTGATGGATCCAGATAGGTTCCTGATGGAGCTTGGGCCATATCCCGACATTCGGACTCACAACTCGGTGGGGGACCTAGTCGCCACCTGGGAAAGGGTGGCGGCTGGGGCCCTGGACCGGGTCGTGCCCTTGCGGCCTCTGACCCGGTGCCGCTCTCGCTCAGCCCCCTGGTTTTCCGGGGAGCTGAGGGAGATGAAGCGCCGGAAAAGACGCCTGGAGAGTATTTGGAGGACCACTCGCTCCGGACCTGACCGAACACTTTTACGGTCTTTTATTAAGACCTATTTAGTGGCGATAAGGGTGGCAAGGCGTCTTTACTTTTCCACCCTTATTGCGTCCGCAGGAAACCGCCCGGCTGCCCTGTTTAGAGTGACCCGCTCCCTCTTAGAAGGGGGAGCGCGGGAGGACCCCTTGCAGGGACAGGCTGAGGATTTTTCAAAGTTCCTGGTGGATAAAATCACTCAGATCCGGGATGGCTTGGACTCCGAATGGGCAGCTCTGGGTGGGGAATCGGGGGCAGAATTTGGAACAGTCATTTGGGACGAGTTTGATCCTGTGACCCCCGAGGACATGGACAGGTTACTGCGGGGACTGAATGCGACCACATGTTTATTGGACCCGTGTCCCTCCTGGCTGGTGTTGGCCACCCGGGAGGTGACACGAGGTTGGTTCCAGGGCATTATTAACGCTTCCTTGAGTGAGGGATATCTACCCGCCGCCTTGAAAGAGGCGGTGGTGAGACCCCTCCTCAAGAAACCGTCCCTGGACCCAACTTTGTTATCTAATTTATCGTCCTGTCTCCAACCTTCGCTTTATGGCGAAGGTTGTTGAGAGTGTGGTGGCACAACAGTTTCCCCAGCACCTGGATGAAGCTGTCTATTTGGATCCACGCCAATCGGGCTTCAGGCCCGGGCACAGCACAGAGACGGCGCTGGTCGCATTGGTGGATGATCTCTGGAGGGCCCGTGACAGGGGTTATTCCTCTGTCCTGGTCCTCCTAGATCTTTCGGCGGCTTTTGATACTGTCGACCACAGTATCCTATTGCAGCGGCTGGGGGGGTTGGGGGTGGGAGGCACCGTTATGCGGTGGTTCTCCTCCTTCCTCTCTGACCGCTCGCAATTTGTGTTGGCAGGGGGGCAGAGGTCGGCCCCGTGGCCCCTGGTTTGCGGGGTACCTCAGGGGTCGGTGCTCTCGCCCCTCCTGTTCAACATATATATGAAGCCGCTACGTGAGATCATTCGTGGATTTGGGGTAGAGTTCCATCAGTACGCTGATGACACCCAGCTGTACATCTCTACCCCGGGCCACCCCGATGAAGCCGTCGAAGTGATGGCCCGATGCCTGGAGGCCGTGCGGTGTTGGATGGGGCGGAACAGGCTTCAGCTCAACCCATCTAAGACTGAGTGGCTGTGCTTCCCGGCACCCCGATACAGCCGGCTGGTTCCATCGCTGGCTGTGGGAGGGGAAATTCTTGCCCCCACAGAGAGGGCCCGCAATCTGGGTGTCCTCCTGGATGTACGGCTGTCATTGGAAGATCATGTGGCGGTCGTCGCCAGGGGGGCTTTTGGACAGGTCCGTAGGATCTACCAGTTGCGGCCCTTTCTGGATCGGGATGCGCTTCGCACGGTCACTTCCACCCTGGTGGTCTCCCGCCTAGACTATGCCAATGCTCTCTACATGGGGCTGCCCTTGAAGAGCATCCGGAGGCTCCAGTTGGTGCAGAATGCAGCCGCGAGGGTGGTAATGGGGGCACCTAGGGGCTCCCATGTTATGCCACTTCTACGCGTGCTGCATTGGCTCCCGGTGGCCCTCCGGGTGCGCTTCAAGGTCTTGGTCACTATCTTTAAAGCACTCCATGGCTCGGGACTAGGTTACTTGCGAGACCGCCTCCTGCCACCATCGGCTTCCCACCGACCGGTACGCTCCCATAGGGTGGGCCTCCTCGGGGTGCTGCCAGCTGGACGGCTGGCGACCCCGAGGGCGCGGGCCTTCTCATTGGGAGCACCCCCTCTCTGGAACGAATTACCCCCGGAGATAAGGGCCCCCCCCGATCTCATGGCCTTCCGTCGGTTGCTCAAAACGCATTTATTTCGGCAGGCCGGACTGGCCTAGGGGTTTTTAAATTTTAATCGGGTTTTAATCTTTTTAATACTTGTTTATATTTTATTAGAGCCATATTGGATTTCAGTTTTTTAAATTTTAATATTTCATGTTGTCTCATACTTTGTACATTGTATATGTGTTTTTATTGGCTGTTCACCGCCCCGAGTCCCTCCGGGGAGAGGGGGCGGTATATAAATCAAATAAATAAATAAATAGGGAAAATAGGAGAGAGACGGTAGGCACAATTGTGCACTTATGCACGCCCCTTACAGACCTCTTAAGGAATGTTTATGGCTCTTGGTATCAGCGGAGTCATTCCTTTGACAAGACTTTAGAAAGCAATTGGGAGAGCTTGGAATTGGGGGTATCTATGAGTCCTAATGGACAATCACTTAAATATGAGCCAGCCGTGTGCTGCAGCTGCCAAAAAGTCAACACAGTTTTAGGCTGTATTAACAGAAGAATAGAATCAAGATCATGTAAACATAGAATAGAATAGAATAGAATAGAATAGAATAGAATAGAATAGAATAGAATAGAATAGAATAGAATAGAATACTTTATTGGCCAAGTGTGATTGGACACACAAGGAATTTGTCTTGGTGTAAATACTCTCAGTATACATAAAGAAGGAACATTCGTTAAGAATCAAGAATCATAATGTAATTAATTACTTAATTTTAATACCACTTTATAATGCCTTGGTAAAGCCATACTTGGAATGCTGCATCCAGTTTTGGTCACCACGATGTAAAAAAAGATGTGGAGACTCTAGAAAGAGTGCAGAGAAGAGCAACCAGGATGATTAGGAGACTGGAGGATAAAACATACGAAGAACAATTCAAGAAATCAGGTCTGTCTGGTTTAATGGAACGAGGGAGACATGATAGCAGTCTGCCAATATTTGAGGGGCTCTTACAAAGACATGGGGGTGTCAATCTAAGTACCAAAAGCCAAGAGAAGCATCAATGGATGGAAACTAACCAAGGAGAGAAGCAACCTAGAAATAAGGAGAAATTTCCTAATGATAAGAGCAATCAACAGCCTGCCTTCAGAAATTGTGGGTGCTCCATCACTGGAGGTTTTCAAGAAGAGATTGGACAGCCATTTGTCTGGACTAGCATAGAGTTTGCTGCTTGAGCAGGGGGTTGGACTAGAAGCCCTCAAAGTTCCCTTCCACCTCTGTTCTTATGTTATCTGTTAAGAAGCCTGGGAGTCAACTTATTTTCTTATTTAGTACATTAAGCTCTGAAAAAAAAATAATTGGGAACTTATTATATAAAATGAAAACTGAAATTAAGAAGATATTAAATGTCTTCTCTAAGGAATCAGTTGCCTATGAGTGTGTATAATACAGACCTGGGAATTCCCCATGAATATGAAATCTTTCTGAGCTGCCTCATAATTCCTTTTAAATTACAGTGAATCAGTATGGAAGCAATTGTATTAAAGCAATGTATTTTGAGCTTGAAAAATGATTGCTTGGTACCCAAGAAGCCAAAAAAATTAAAATTGAATGTACTGTCCAATTTTTCTTCCTTAGTGTATATCCCCGAAGACAACATAGCATCAAAAAATGCTTGGAAATGCCTTTAATGAAACAAATTGTTAAAAGGATAATATATGATAAAACTACTATTGCCCTATAGGGCAAATTGGGGGTGCAAAATAACAGAATAACAAGAGTTGGAAAGGATCTGGAAGGTTGTCTAGTCCAACCCTTTGCTCAAGCAGGAAACACCATGAACAATACTGCTACCCTTCAAAAAGACCTCGACTATGTATTAGTGATATAAAAGACCTCGACTATTGTATGGTCAAACAAATGGTAACTTCAAATCTCAACAAATAAATGCTCTGTCCTACATTATGGCAAAAGAAAATCAGAAAATAAAATACAGGCTGAATAGTCAAGACCTTGTTGATGATCCAAACTCTGTCAAGGATCTTGGAGTACTCATCTCTAATGATCTAAGTGCTAGAGCCCACTATAACTACATAGCAAAAATATTACACTAATAACTAGAGCATACAAAACATTTGCTAGACCAATACTCAAATACAGCTCATCAGTCTGGAACCCACATTACGTATCTGATATTAACACAGTTGAGAAAGTCCAGAAATATTTCACAAGAAGAGTTCTCCACTCCTCTACTCGTTGCAGAATACCTTATGCCACCAGACTCGAGATTCTAGACCTAGAAAACCTAGAACTACGCCGCCTTCGGTCCGATCTAAGTATAGTATATAAAATCATATATTGCAATGTCCTACCTGTCAATGAATACTTCAGCTTCAACCATAACAATACAAGAGCACACAATAGATACAAACTCAAGGTTAATCGCACCAAACTTGATTGCAGGAAATACGACTTCGGCAACAGAGTAGGTCAATGTCTGGAATACTCTACCTGACTCTGTGGTTTCTTTCCCAAACCCCAGAAACTTTAACCTTAGACTGTCTACTATTGATCTCACCCCTTTCCTAAGAGATCTGTATGCATAAGCGCATCAACGTGCCTACTGTCCCTGTCCTATTATTTCTTTTATTTTTCTTATATGTATCCATATATTCATAACTATGTTTTTACTTATACCTATTATTTTGTCAGCAATTGACAAAAATAAATAAAAATAAATAAAACAAACGGTTATCCAATCTCTTCTTGAAAACCTCCAGTGATGGAATACCCACAACTTCTGGAGGCAAAGTTGTTCCACTGATTAATTGTTCTCACGGTTAGGAAATTTCTCCTTAGTTCTAGGTTGCTTCTCCCCTTGATTAGTTTCCATCCATCGTTTCTTGTCCTGCCTTTGAGTGCTTTGGAGAATAGCTTGGCTCCCTCTTCTTTGGGGCAGCCCCTGAGATATTGGAATACTGCTATCATGTCCCCCCTAGTCCTTTTTTTCATCAGACTAGACATGCCCAGTTCCAGCAACCGTTCTTTATATGTTTTAGCCTTCAGGTCCCTTAATTATCTTTGTTTCTCTTCCTTGCACTCTTTCTAGAGTCTCAATATCTTTTTTACACCGTGGCGACCAAAACTGGATGCAGTATTCCAAGTGTGGCCTTAGCAAGGCATTATAAAAATGATACTAACACTTTACGTTATCTTGATTCTATCCCTCTGTTTATGCAGCCTAGAACTATGTTGGCCTTTTTGGCAGCTGCAGTACACAGCTGGCTCATATTTAAGTGATTGTCCATTAGGACTCATAGATACCCCCAACGCCAAGCTGTCATGTAACCCACCCCCCAAAGTAATTACGCACACAAGTACACCAATATCATATACTAGCTCGATACCTATGCTTTGCTACAAAACTATGTGGTCAGGCTTAGTTTTTGGGGAGGAAAATAAGTGGGAAAATAATTCTGCCTCTGCCTACCAGCATCCATCGGTATTCATCTGGCTAGCGTCCTGTCAGTGTGTGAGAGAATTGAGGGCTGTTTGGAAAGTGAAACAATATTCGCTGTGTGAACAAGGAGACAGCAAGGAACCTGGGCGTGGCTTAGCTCAACTGTTCTGTACTAAAGTTACCTGCTGCTGTGAAACTGAAACTGAAACTTCCTCTCCTCTACTTATGTTTTGCATTTGGAAGAGATTTCTTTTCAGGTGGGGAGTGGGAATAGAATCCTTAGCATCAGGTCATGTTAATAATATATGAAATACTAATGCTCTGATGATCATTTCGACCAAACCTTTCTTAGTGAGCACCTAGAAGCCAAGAGGAAAATATATGCCAAATTTCAAATTTATAGGCTTTACGGTTCTGGAGATTTTGTGATGATGCGTGAATGGTATTTTGCTTTTATAGGGAGAGATTTGCTCATTAGTGAACCAGTTTAGAGATGGAGAAAAAGAGTGGTAGAATGAATGGAGCTAGGAAAAAAGAAGGAAAGATTAAGCTTCCCCTTCTGATCCACCAGAATGGGTATGTCTCCTCCACCCACCCACTAATTAAAAAATGAAACAGTTGTTAAATTGATAAAGGCTACCTTATAGTTCCCATAACAGAAAAGGAACCCATTTTGTGAACAAAGTCTTTGGTCTAAACACAGTCACAGCCTTCTGCTAGCTAAATAGAATAGAATAGAATAGAATAGAATAGAATAGAATAGAATAGAATAGAATAGAATAGAATAGAATAGAATAGAATAGAATTCTTTATTGGCCAAGTTTGATTGGACAGACAAGGAATTTGTCTTGGTGCATATGCTCTCAGTGTACATAAAAGAAAAGATACATTCATTAAGAATCATCAGGTACAACACTTAATGATAGTCAGAGTACAATAAGCAATCAAATCATACTAGGAAACAGTCAGTATAAATCCTAAGGATACAAGCGACAAAGTTTCAAGTGGGAGGGGATGGGTGATAAGGAGTGATGAGAAAATTAACAGTAATAGTAGTGCAGACTTTGTAAATAGTTGGACAGTGTTGAGGGAATTATTTCTTTAGCAGAGTGATGGCGTTCGGGGGAAAAACTGTCTTTCTGTCTAGCTGTTCTGGTGTGCAGTGCTCTAATAGCGTCATTTTGAGGGTAGGAGTTGAAACAGTTTATGTCCGGGATGTGAGGGGTCTGTAGATATTTTCACAGCCCTCTTTTTGTCTCATGCAGCATACAGGCCCTCGATGGAAGGGAGGTAGCAATTGTTTTTTCTGCAGTCCTAATTATCCACTGAAGTGTGTGTCTGTCCTGTTGGGTTGCAGAACCAAGCCAGACAGACAAGTAAACAAAAGATAACTTATATTATGGTCTTGTTTACTTTTTTTTTTTAATGCAGTTATATGGAGGCTTTGTCGATTCATTAACCGATCTTCTATTAAATAAATTATTACTGCAAAAGATTTCTTGGATGCATTTGTTAAATTTCTTTTATCGTGTATCAGTCTGACACGAGGTCCAGGCAAGCTTTTGTTTTCAAATTCTTCCGGTCTTGTTTGACTGCAAAAGCATAATGAAGTTTAAATGACTTGTTTTGATTTGTTTTGCCCTTGGATCATTTCATTTGTCATCCAATATTGGGTTAAAAGGTTCACCGCTTTTGCTGGCTTTGGAAAGATGCTTTAGAATAGATGACTAATGTGTGGTGTGCTGTAAACTTTTCTAGATATGCATTAGAAGCAAGGAGAAAGCTTGCTTGGACTTTTGTCATCAGAGGTGGTCTTCAAAAATTTTACAACGGGTCCTCTGCCCAGTTGCTGGGTGGACGTGGCCATGGTGGGCGTGGCCTAATCAGCCTCCTGCACCAATCAAGATCAAACAATCAATCTAAGAGAAGGACCAGGGGAGACAAGATAGCGGTCTTCCAATATTTGAGGGGCTGCCACAGAGAGGAGGAAGGGGTCAAGCTATTTTCTAAAGCAGTGTTTTTCAACCTTGGTGGTTTGAAGATGTGTGGACTTCAACTCCCAGAATTCCTCAGCCAGCTGGCTGAGGAATTCTGGGAGTTGAAGTCCACACATCTTCAAAGTACCAAGGTTGAAAAACACTGTTCTAAAGCATCCGAAGGCCAGACAAGGAATAATGGATGGAAACTGAACAAGGAGAGATTCAACCTGGAAATAAGAAGAAATTTTCTCACAGTGAGAACAATCAACCCATGGAACAGAAGTTTCCCTTGGAAGTTGTGGGAGTGTCATCACTTGAGACTTTCAAGAAGAGATTGGACCGCCATTGGTCAGAAATGGTGTAGGGTCTCCCGCTTGGGCAGCGGGTTGGACTAGATGACCTACAAGGTCCCTTCCAACTCTGATTATCTGTTATCTGTTACCACGGTTGGGAAGGGGGCGTTTTTTGCCCTCCTTTGGCTCCAAAGGCTTCCCTTGAACCTCTGGGAGAGTGAAAATGGCCTCCCAGGGCTCCGGAGGCTCTCTGGAAGCCAGAAACAGGCCCATTTCCGGCCTTCCTGAACTTCCGGGAGGACTGTTTTTCACCCTCCTTGAGCCTCTGTGTATGTCCTGCACTTTCTTGCATCCAAAACGAGCTGCGCAGGGTCTCCTGGGTGGGGAGGGGAGGGGTGGACAGGGCCAGCCAGGAGTGGGATTTGTGGGTCCTCCAAACTGCACAGAATCTTAGCTAGGGGCTCTCCTGAACCCCTGCAAACCAGTAGTGGGATTCAATTTTTTTTACTACCGGTTCTATGGGCGTGGCTTGGTGGGGGTGGCAGGGGAAGGATACTGTAAAATCTCCGGTTAGAGGTGGTATTTGCCGGGTCTCCGAACTCCTCAAAATTTCCGCTACCAGTTCTCCAGAACTGGTCAGAACCTGCTGAATACCACCTCTGCTGCAAACCCTCCGGAAGCCCAGCCCTGCTTCTCATATACCTTTTCATAATAGTATTAAAAAAGGCACACTTTTTTCTTGAATGAAGATCCGTCCAATTTTTGCAGGGAACACGATGGCAAATATGACTTGACCTGGAGGTTTTTATCAATGAGGAAAACGATAGCTACCATACCCCTAAAGAAATGCAAGAGGAAGTTAAGCCAAAACTAGATGGAAAATAGACGGAAAATAGAACTATTAATACATATGGAAACCTACCTTGCCATTATTTTCATGTTTTTATTAAAGATTTTAAGTACACCAGTAAAAAGATAGAAAGGAAGGGAAGGAGAAGGAGGAAGGAAGGAAGGAAGGAAGGAAGGAAGGAAGGAAGGAGAGGACGGTTAGGATTAGGATTAGGGTTAGGGTTAGGGTTAGGGTTAGGGTTAGGGTTAGGGTTAGGGTTAGGGTTAGGGTTAGGGTTAGGGTTAGGGTTAGGGTTAGGGTTAGGGTTAGGGTTGAAAAAAGTGACTTATGACCATTCTTCATAGTTATGACCTTTGCAGCATCCCCATAGTCACTGATCAAAATTCAGATACTTACTTGGCAACTGGTTCCTATTTACGACCGTTGCTGTGTCCAGTGATCCTCTTTTGTGTCCTTCCAACAAGCAAAGGGGAAGCCAGGTTCCCTTAACAACCACTTTGCTAACTTCTCAACTGCAGGGATTGGGAGTAAGGTCGCAAAATGGGACAAAGCTCACTTGGAAAATGTCTCACTTAACAACAGAAATGTTGGGCTCAATTTGTGGTCGTAAGTTGAGAATGACCTGTATAATGTTTATGGAGATCCTCCATCATCCAGGTCACGTTTGTCCCAAAGATGCTTTTCCAAAAGACAACTGGACATTCTCGTTCATGAAGCTTCTTCGGTTCTCCAGATGAGAAGCGAAACGTTTTCAAGGAGGAAAAATAAACGAACAAGGAGAAAGCAATTTTGGGTTATTCTAGAGACCTCTCTTTCCACATCTGTTGGACCTTAGGGATTTTTTCATTATTCCCTTGCCAGCATCCTCCCTTTCCTTGTCAGCATGTTTTGAATATCCATGAGTCAAAGCACAGAGACTCCATTTTTATTTTTATTTTCTTCGTGAGGTTGACTGCATTAGACGGGGAATCCCACCACTATGCCACACATTATCCTGGGATGATATATGCCTGAAAGCACTATGATATCCTCAACGTTGATATCTTCCCAAATTCATTTTTTAATGGCTTAAGTTGTAGCACTCAAGTAATCAAACCGCTTTCCTTGAACTGAGAAGGCATCTGGGACTCTCTTTATTTCTCCGGCAATGTTGAGAGTTTCATTATTTAATAATTTATTCGATTTCTTATAGCTGCCCATCTCATTCAATGACCCTGGGCATCTTACCATTCAAAAAGGAAGTATATATACAGGTAGGCCTTGACGTACTGCCAAATTTCCGTTGCTGAGTGAGACAGTGGCAAAGTGAGTTTCGTCCCACATTACTACTTTCTTTGCCATGGTTGTTAAGTGAATCGCTGCAGTGTGTAAAATATTTGTAAAGTGAATCTGGCTTCCCCATTGGCTTTGCTTGTCAGTCATTTCCTGTCTCAACTATTGCAATGCTCTCTACATGAGGCTCCCCCTGAGGAGCATCCGGAGGCTCCAGTTGGTGCAGAGTGCAGCCGCGCGGGTGATTCTGGGGGCTTCTCGTAGCTCTCATGTTACACCGCTCCTGCGTGAGCTGCATTGGCTTCCAGTAGCCTTCCGGGTGCAATTCAAGGTGTTGGTGGTCATCTACAAAGTGCTCCATGGCTTGGGACCTGGGTACTTACGGAACCGCCTTCTGCCACTATCGGCCTCCCGCCGGCCTGTGCGCTCTCACAAGGTGGGCCTCCTTGGGGTGCCGTCAGCTGGACGATGTCGGCTGGCGACCCCAAGGGTAAGGGCCTTCTCTGTGGGAGCACCCTTCCTTTGGAACAAGTTACCCCCGGAGATACGGACTATCCCTGACCTGAGGACCTTCAAGCGTACCTTGAAGACCCAACTCTTCCAATGAGCCGGTCTGGCCTAGCAGTATCGTAGGGTTTTAAATTTGTTATTTTTTAATTTCCCCTTGTTTTTATTATTTTTATTTATCAGCCTCTTATTTAATCTATTTTTAAATTTCAAATCTCTCTGTATGGTTTTTAATCTGGCTGTGCATCACCCCAAGTCCCAATGGGAGAGGGGGCGGTATATAAATAAATAAATAAATAAATAAATAAATAAATAAATAAAGATGCCAACTCACAGTGAGAGCAATGAACCAGTGGAATGGCTTGTCTTTAGAAGTTGTGGATCTTCCAATATTTAAGGGGCTGCCACAGAGAGGAAGGGGTCAAGCTATTTTCTAAAGCACCTGTAGGGCAGACAAGGAATACTGGATGGAAATTGAACAAGGAGAGATTTAACTTGGAAATAAGGAGAAACTTTCTGACAGTGAGAACAATCAACCCATGGAACAGAAGTTGCCCTCGGAAGTTGTGCAAGCGCCTTCACTTGAGACTTTCAAGAAGAGATTGGACTGCCATTTGTCAGAAATGGTGTAGGATCTCCCACTTGGGCAGGGGGTTGGACTAGATGACCTACAAGGTCCCTTCCAACTCTGATTATCTGTTATCTGCTTCATCACTGGAAGTAAAAGAGACTTGGATAGCCGCTTGTCTGAAATGATGTAAGATCTCCTGCTTAAGGAGGGGTTTGGATTAGGTGCAGGGGTGGGCTTCAAAAATTTTAGCATTAGGGTTCTCTGCCTGGTTGTTGAGTGGGCGTGACCATGGTGGGCGTGGCCTAGTCAGCCTCCTGCACCATGGCAGGGGGTGTTTTTGCTGTCCCCGGGCTCCGGAGGCTTTCTGAAAGCTGGAAACGGGCCCATTTCTGGCCTTCCTGAACTTCCGGAAGGCCCATTTTTCGCCCTCCCTGAGCCTCTGTGCACGCCCTGTATTTACCTGCATCCAAAACGGGCTGCCTGGGCACCAATGGTAGGATTCTATCAGTTCGGCCCGGTTCAGGCGAACCGGTAGTAAAAACTGCTACCGGTTCATCTGAACTGGTATTTTTTTTCCTCCTGACCATCAGTTGTTCCGATGAGCAGCTGTGCCGGGATCCCCCTCACTGTCTTACTGCTTCTCCCAGGAGACTTCCCTGAGGCCCAGGAGGCAAAAAACGGAGCACAGATGCTACACAAAAATGAAGAAGAAGCCACGCCCACCCAGTCACATGGCCATGCCCTCCTAGTCATGCCCACAGAACCAGTAGTAAAAATATTTGCCTCCCACCCCTGGTGGAGACTCCTGGGAGGGGCAGGGTGGGTTGGGCGGGGCCAGCCAGGAGTGGGATTTGGGGATTCTGGGAATGGGATCTGGGGAATACTGAGAGTTGAAGTCCACAAGTCTTAAATTTGCTAAGTTCTACAATTTAGTTAACAGTTTGGTGTGTTGACCTTCAGACCAGAATTTTCCCCATATCAACCGGAAGCTCGTTGTAGAATACCTTATGCCACCAGACTTGAAATTCTAGACCTAGAAAACCTAGAACTACACCGCCTTCGGTCCGATCTAAGTATAGTATATAAAATCATACATTGCAATGTCCTACCTGTCAATGAATACTTCAGCTTCAACCATAACAATACAAGAGCACACAATAGATACAAACTCAAGGTTAATCTCACCAAACTTGATTGCAGGAAATACGACTTCAGCCACAGAGTGGTCAATGTCTGGAATACTCTACCTAACTCTGTGATCTCTTCCCCAAACCCCAAAAACTTTAACCTTAGACTGTCTACTATTGACCTCACCCCTTTCCTAAGAGGTCTGTAGGGAGCGTGCATAAGCGCACCAACGTGCCTACCATCCCTGTCCTATTGTTTCTTTTATATTTTATTTTTCTTATATGTACCCATTTCATGTATTCATAACTATGTTTTTACTTATACCTATTATCTTGTAAGCAATTGACAAATCAAATTAAATAAAAAAAGAGTAGAAGCAATTTAGGTTTCAAGATATCTTCAAACCAGGGCAGCCTTATAAATGAGTTTTTATTTTTTTCTGACTCCTTTACTTGATTTCTCCTGAAATCCTCCTTGATTCAGCCTGACTTAATAATAATAAGTTTCTGGATCATCACAGGTCTACGGCTTACTTCAAATGGTCTGAAACATTTATTAATTTCTCCTGAGGTTTTGATGGCAGCCTCCTCAAAACGTTGCTTGGAATTTATCACTTGGTTAATGTCCTATAAATATTTTGACAGATTTTTACTTGTTTATGCAAGGCTTTCTCTACTTATCTCAGTATGAAAAGCAATTGCACAAATTAAAAGTCCTGCATGCTCTGTGGATGGATTATGCAAATGATCATTTCAAAGAGATGCTTAAAACTCAAATCAAAGTCAAAATAATTTTGTTAAATCTCTGATTTAACAACGTCCTCTATCAATAGTCCTTGTTGACTATGTTCGTCATCTGAAATATTTCTCTTGAGAATTCTTGCATGTTGTGTAACAATTTGTTTTGGATAAGAAGTTCTTTGTTAAAGAGAGATGTAACCTAGAAGTAAAGAGAAATTTCCTGATGGTGAGAACAATGAAACAGTAGAATATTTTACCTCCCCGAGTTGTGGGTGCTTTATCGATGGAGGTTTTCAGAAATAGTCTTCTTCTAGTTGCGAAATCGTGTCCGACCCATCGCGACCCCATGGACAATGTTCCTCCAGGCCTTCCTGTCCTCTACAATCCCCCGCAGTCCATTTAAGCTCAGGCCGACTGCTTCAGTGACTCCATCCATCCATCTCATTTTCTGTCATCCCCTTCTTCTATTGCCCTCAATCTATACACTACACCAGTGGTCGCCAACCGGTGGTCCACGGAGTCATTGAAGCAGTCGGCCTGAGCCCACGAGAAAATTTTGGTGGTCTGCAGAGAAATGTCACCCCCAAAGCACCCCCCAAAGCAATTAATCCAGGCTGCACAGGAACACAAGGCTGTGCCACCCACAAGGCCCTTGGGAACTCTTCCTGCCCATTCACCCCTTACCTGGCAACCTTGCCTGCTAAATTACTATTTTTCCTTTTGTTTTTCCCAACCATCAGCTGTTCTGCTGTGCCAGGCGATTTAGATTAGCTAGAAAGCAGGAAACCTTCCTTAGGACTGAAGCCTCTATTATTCAGTGCAGACTCAAGTAACCAATGGCAGAAAGATAGATCTCTGAGTGAATCTGTGATTCTGTGAGCTCAATCTGTGAGCTCAATCTGCCTGCCTGCTTTGTTTGATTTTGAGTAAAAGTTGCTCTTTTTTTAATAAAAAAATCCAATATTTACATACGTGGTAGGTTGTGAGTTAATTTTGTGAGTTTGCTTGCAAGCAAATTTTATGTGACAGTCACTGGTAGCCAATGGCAGAAAGATAGATCTCTGAGTGAATCTGTGATTCAGTGAGCAACTCAATCTTCCTGCCTGCTTTGCCTGATTTTGGGTAAAAGTTGCTCTTTTTTAATAAAAAAATCAACATTTACATATGATTCTATGATGTATAGATAGTCCTCAACCTCAATTGACTGGAAGTGCCCATTTTTAGCCTCCGGAGGGCCTCTGGAGCCTGGGGGAAGCCATTTTCACTCTCCCAGAGGCTCGAAAGAAGCCTCTGGAACAGAGGTGCTATTCAGCAGGTTCTGACCAGTTCTGGAGAACCAGTAGAGGAAATTTTAAGTCATTTGGAATATCACCTCTGACTGGCCCCACCCCAATCTCTTCTCTGCCTCTCAAGTCCCAACTGATCGGCTGGGTCTTCTTTTGTTGCCCTGCACAGGAGAACGGAGCTGGAAAGCAGGTTAGTGGGGTGAGGAGGGAGGATTTTGTAGTAATCTTCCCCCTGGAGTGGGGAGGGAATGGAATTTTTTCAGTATTCTTCCTCTGCCACGCCCACCAAGCCAAGCCACACCCACCAAGCCATGCCCACAGAACTGGTAGTAAAAATATTTGAATCCCACCACTGCTTGGGAGCCTCTGGAGGCTGAAAACGGGCCCCTTTCAGGACTTCTAGTATTTCCATAAGGCCCATTTCTCAGCCTCCCGAGCTCCAGAAGCTTCCCTCGAGCCACAGGGAGGGCAAAAACGGCCTCAAACGGGCTGAAAATCAGCTAGGAGGCGCGCGCATACGCATTGCAGGTAAGTTTGGCTGGGGCTCACATGACCACACAAGTGGCTCGCATGCACAGACAGCATGCATGCCATAGGTTCGCCGTCACGGTTCTACGATATCCAGTATCTTTAAGGTGTCCATGGGTATCAAACATTTTTGTGGTGAGTTTGCTTTGGGTCCCTGAACTGTGAAAAATATTGGGCATTGCTTGATTCCAAAGAAAAATATTTTTCCATGAAGCATAATCAATGATAATTGATTTCTTGTTTGCAGCCAGCAGTATGACTTTATTTTATTTATTTATTTTATTTATTCTAGGTTTTATATACCGCCCTTCTCCCGAAGGACTCAGGGCGGTGAACAGCCAACTAAAATACATGTATACAAATATAAATAGTTAAAAAAGAATTAAACCCTAGGCTGTCCCTATAAAAATCTAAAAACCCCAATTAAAATAAATTAAAACTTTGTACACCCATCCCAACCAATCCAAAAACCCCATTTAAAATCCCATTTGAGTCAGCTCAGGCCGGCCTGCTCGAAGAGCCAGGTCTTCAGGTCACGTCTGAAGGCCCTCAGGTCACTAGTCGTTCGTAATCCAGGGGGCATCCCATTCCAAAGGGCGGGTGCCCCCACAGAGAAGGCCCTATTCCTCGGGGTCACCAGACGACACATAGAAGGCGTCGGGACCCGGAGGAGACCCTCTCTGTGGGAGCGCACCGGTCGGTGGGAGACTACTGGCAGAATGCGGTCTTGTAAGTATCCTGGTCCGATGCCATGGAGCGCTTTAAAGACCAAAACCAGTATTTTAAAGCGAACCCGGAAGGCCACTGGCAACCAATGCAGCTCGCGCAGGAGGGGCGTCACGTGGGAGTATCTCGACGCCCCCATAACCACCCGCGCGGCTGCATTCTGTACCAGTTGAAGCCTCCGAGTGCTCCCCGCAGGGAGCCCCATGTAGAGGGCGTTACAGTAGTCCAGACGGGAGGTGACCAGGGCATGAGTGACTGTGCGTAAGGCGTCCCGATCAAGAAAGGGCCGCATCTGGCGTATCAGGCGAACCTGATAAAAAGCCCCCCTGGAGACGGCTGTAATATGATCTTCCAAAGACAGCCGTACATCCAGGAGGACACCAAGATTGCGTGCCCCTTCTGTGGGGGTCAAGATCTCATCCCCAATAGCCAGCGATGGAGTCAGCTGACTATATCGGGCCGCCGGAAACCACAGCCACTCGGTCTTGGAAGGGTTGAGTCGAAGCCTGTTCTCGCCCATCCAGTTCCGCACAGCCTCCAGGCAACGGGCCATAACCTCCACAGCATCGTTGGGGTGGTTTGGGGTGGAGATGTATAGCTGAGTGTCATCAGCATACAGATGGCATCTCACCCCAAAACCACAGATGATCTCTCCCAGCGGCTTCACATAGATGTTGAACAGACTTCCTATGCTATGTCTTCAACAGACACTTAACTATAACCTTAATGGGCTTTTCGCCTTTTAAACCTGTCTTAGAGGTTTTAAATAGAATAAATATTTGTTTCGTATGTTATTATTGTTATATCACTGATGTTCACAAGAGCCAGTGGGAGAGAGGATATACAATAGAAATAAAAGAGACTTCCAAAGCAGGGGTGGGATTCAAATTTTTTAACAACCGGTTCTGTGGGCGTGGCTTAGTTGATGGGTGTGGCTTGGTGGTCATGTGACTGGTGGTCATGGCTTGGTGGTCATGTTATTGGCTGGGCGTGGCCAACTCAATATCACTCACATCGAGGCACGCATCTCCTCGCCTGGCCTCTCGTGACTATGGGGATGCTGCAACAGTCGTAAGTGTGGAAAATGGTCATAAGTCACTTTTTTCAGTGCCATTGTAACTTTGAATGGTCACTCCATACAAGCAAAGTACCAGCAAAGGAGGGGAAAAAAACCTCCAGAGAAGTTCCTGAGACAGGAAGTCCAGTCCTGCCAAGAATGTAATAAGGGTTAACAGAGAGGCAGTTTTTGTAAGCAACACCAGAATGTTTCCTTCCTGCCTTCCTTACAGGATTAGGCCAATAATTTCTTCTAACAACCGGTTCTCCGAACTGCTTAGAATGTTAACAACCGGATCTAGAGAATAAGTGCAAACTTGTAGAATCCCATCCCTGTTCCAAAGGCAGGTGAAACTAATCAGTACAAATAACAGTGTCGGGTTTCCAAGTGATGAAATCTATTTAAAAAGAAAAGAACAAAGTCCATCTTCCAAGACTATTTCTTTTATTTAGGAAAGCATCAAATTGGCAAAGTCCATGGTAATTCCGGATCTGACACAACCTGGTATTACCCCACAATATTAGAAGTTAGAAACAACCCCCAAAAGTCATATTCTCCAATAGAAGTAATTCAATGTTACTTGATGTCATAAATCTCCACTTCAAGGGGCCTAAGCACGAAGAGCTCATTTTCCCACGGGAAGAAGAATCACCTAGCCTAAACAACTCTCTCTATCTTCACTCCTCCCCCCTTAGGAATGTGGCAAACCTGAAACCCTTCCCCCCCATGACTGCCAAAGAGAAAGTAAGAAAAAGAATATATACTACGCCTAACTAAAATGGCTACACATATGTCAATTTCGGGCTTGACAAAGAGAATTACAGAGTTGGAAGGGACCTTGGAGGTCTTCTAGTCCAACCCTCTCCACTCCCGCCCCCACCTCCCCACACTCAATCAGGAGACCCTATACCATTTCAAACAATTGGTTGCCAATTTCATCTTTAAAACCTCCAGTGTTTAATTTCTGGAGCAAGCCATTCCACTGATGAATTGCTCAAACTGTCAGAAAATTTCTCCTAAGTTCTAAGTTGGTCAATTCATTTCCTTCTATTGCTTCTTGACATGTCTTGAGGTGCTTTGGAGAATAGGTTGGCCCTCTGTTCTTTGTAGCAGCCCTTCAACTATTGGAAAACTGCTATCATGTCACCCCTGGGTCTTTCTTTCCATTAAACTAGAAATACCCCAATCCCTGCAACCATTCTTCATATGTTTTATCCTCTGGGCCCCTAATCATCTTTGTTGCTGTTCTCTGCATTCTTTCTAGAGTCTCAACATCTCTTTGACAGGGTGGCAACCAAATCTGGATGCACTATTCCACGTGTGGCCTTACCAAGGCCTTATAAAGTTGTACTAACACTTCACGTGATCTTGATTCTAGCCCTCTGTTGATGCAACCTAGGATTGTATTGGCTCTTTTGGCTGCTGCCGCACACTGCTGGCTCATATTTAAGAGACCATCCATTAAGACTCCAAGATCTTTTTTCATTTCTGGAGAAATGCTCCAGAAAACTAAACAGCTGAACTAGGCCAGTGTATTGAAGAATCCAATGGCTTACCAAAACATTGGTGAGTCATCCCCATCGGCCATCTATAAAAAATAAGCAACTGGACAGTCATTCCAGATAGTCCCTGAGTTACAATCACAGCTGGAGCAGAATTTCTATTGCTAAGGAAGGCAATTTGTTGGAAGTCCCAACAGATTTTATAGCACCATCTGTCTGACAAGGAGCCTTAAGAATAACTTGTGGGCTTACTGCATTTGTAGCTAGATGTTTATTGTTCAGGAACTTAGCAGCTGGAGAAAGCAATATATCTGATAAATATACATCTACAAAGCCTTCTACTGCAGAAGGCTTCTCTGTTGAATACCTGCCTGGATATAACCTTCCCCTACCCATCCTATTAAAGTGCATTGCATTTTTCACTATGGATACAAGTAGTTTTCCACTTACAACCATTCTGTCAACTCATAAAATATTTCTATGGTCTTTTTAGAGTTGCCAGCAGAAAGGGAAGGGGGAGCAGTGCAGCCTCTTGCAAACCGAAACTGCATTCCATAAATGTTTTCAAAGATAGTAACTAAGTGACCGAAGTTTCTGCAGTGCAAAATTCTAATTGGAGAATATGATTGATGACTCTTGGCGAATATTCTCTAATTGGAGAATATGAATTACAATACACTCGGGGGTGGGGAAAAACCAGGTTCGAGAGTGACAATGAATGATGTGTCTCAGAGTCGGCTACACCCAGGCAATGCCAGACAATTTAACTCATAATAAATCCTTTTTGAGTTTTGGAAGTTTGGCTTGAAACTCATGATTTAAATGGGGGTAAGTGCCGGAATCCTACACATTCATTTAGTGACATTCAAAGTTACAACGACCCAGAGAAATGTGATTTATGACCATTTTTCACACTTAGAACCTGTAGCATCTCCATGGTCACATAACCAAAATTTGGATACTTGACAACTGACTCATATTTATGACAGCAAGCAAAGTCAATGGGGAAGCCAGGTTCACTTAATGATCGTGTTAACTAACTTAACAATTGAAGTGAGTCACTTAACTACTGTGGTAAGGAAAGTTGTAAACTAGGGTAAAACTCACTTACCAAATGTCTAACTTAGCAATGGAAATTTTGATGTCCATTATGGTTGTAAATCAAGGATCATCTATGTAGGGATTTAGTTTATGAAACCACAGCCAGAAACCAGACAGGATAAAAATCTTTACACCTTAGAAAAGAGTAGAACAGGATTTTAATTCTAGAAAAAGTACGGAGATGAGCAACCAGGATGATTATGGGACTGGAGACTAAAACATATGAAGAACGATTGCAGACACTGGGCCTAGCTAGTCTAATGAAAAGAAGAACCAAGGGAGACATGATAGCAGTCTTCCAGAATTTGAGGGGCTGCCACAGAGAGGAGAAGGGGATCAAGCTATTTTCTAAAGCACCTGAAGGCCATACAAGGAATAATGGATGGAAACTGATCAAGGAGAGATTCAACTTGGAAATAACAAGAAACTTTCTGACAGAACAATCAACCCATAGAATAGCTTGCCCTCTGAAGTTGAGACCTTCAAGAAGAGATTGGACTGCCATTTGTCATAAATGGTATAGGGTCTCCTGCTTGGGTGGGGGGTTGGACTAGATGACCTATAAAATCCCTTCCAACTCTGATTATCTGTTATCTGTACCTGCAATAGTTTAAATGACATTTGAAAGGTAAAGCTTACACCTTCTGGGTATAATCCATAATTTGCAGGATACATATCTGCACATCATATAGTCAACTGCAGATGTACTCCATGTTTACTGCATAAAAAGACACGTTTCCAGTGAAGAGAATGTGATTAGGAAAATATTAGAACGTGCAGAAATGAACAGGTTAATGCTTGCAATTAAGGAGAAAGAACAAACTGAATATGATATGACATGGGAATTATTTTATTTATGGTTAGAGAAGAAAAATGAAAGTTAGAAACAAATGAAGGAGATCAGTGAAATGTAGAAAGTATGTTAAGATAGAGATGTAAACAATATGATAACTGTTATTAATGTGACTATTAGGATTGCTATTTTAATATTATTATATCCTTATTAGAAGGCATGTTAAAAGGGACAAATGAATAGGTTTATTATATATAATATTGCTATATTGTAAGATTAGAAAATCAATATCAACATAATGAGTATTGTTGTAAATTTTGATTCTAATTGCAGAGATATTTGCATCCAGATGACATATTAGCACAGTTGAGAAAGTCCAGAAATATTTCACAAGAAGAGTTCTCCACTCCTCTACTCATAGAATACCTTATGTCACCAGACTTGAAATTCTAGACCTAGAAAACCTTGAATTACACCGTCTTCGGTCTGATCTACGTATGGTATATAAAATCATACATTGCAATGATTTACCTGTCAATGAATACTTCAGCTTCAACCATAACAACACAGGAGCGCACAATAGATACAAACTCAAGGTTAACCACGCCAAATTCTATTACAGGAAATATGACTTCAGCAATAGAGTGGTCAATGTCTGGAATACTCTACCTGACTCTGTGGTTTCTTCCCCAAACCCCAAAAACTTTAACTTTAGACTGTCTACTATTGACCTCACCCCTTTCCTAAGAGGTTTGTAGGAGGCGTGCATAAGCGCACCAACGTGCCTACCATCCCTGTCCTATGGTTTCTTTTATTCTTCTTATATGTACCCATTTCATGTATTCATAACTATGTATATACTTATACCTATTATCTTGTAAGCAATTGACAAATCAAATAAATAAAAAAATAAAATGAAACACTGTTTAATGGAAGATGGAATGTTCATATTTTTTTTTTAAAAAATAAATTTTAAATTAAAAGATGCTTTCCCCTCATCAAATAGTTATTGGTAAATTGAGGGAGGTCAGACATGTACTTGCTGCTAAGAAGAAAAGAAATTGTTAAAAATAAAGGAAGAGCAAATGTTGCAAACAGCACTGGGGAGAAAGTTGGAAAAATGCTTCTGAAGACTTGCCTGAGGTTGAGCTGCCTGGAGGGAGCTGTTTGTCTAGCAACTTTAATCCTTTCTCATAACTTCATAGACAGCCAGCTTGTGTGGCGGCTAAGGCACTAGGATAGAAACTGGGAGACCGTGAGTTCTAGTCTTGCCTTAGGCACAAACAGCTGGGTGACCTTGGGCCAGTCACTCCCTGTCAGCCCTTGGGAGGAAACAATGACAAATCACTTCCAAAATCTTGCCAAGAAAACTGCAGGGACTAGTTCAGGTACACATACACACAAACCTCAAAAGAGTTTCTTTTTCCTTTCCTTTTTTTTCCTTCCTCCCTTTCCTTCATTTTTCCTTTCCTTTCCTCTTTCCTTTCCCTTTCCCTTTTCCTCTCCTCTTCCCATTCTTTCCTTCTTTCCCTTTCTTCCCTTTCTCTGTTCTTTCTTTCCTTTCTTTTCCTTTCTTGCCTTCCTCTGTTCTTCCTTTCTTTTCCTTTCTCTGTTTTTCCTTTCCTTTTTTCCTTTCCTTTCCTTTCTCTGTTCTTCCTTTCCTTTTTTCCTTTTTTCCCTTTCTCTGTTCTTCCTTTCCTTTTTTCCTTTCTTCCCTTCCCTTCCCTTCCCTTCCCTTCTCCCTTGCTTTCCTTTTCTGTTCATTTTCTTTTCCCTCTATTTAACCATCTTCATTCTTTTCCTGCAATGGAAGGAGAGAAGGAAGTCTGTGCAAATATGTATGTGCAAACATTTAATATTTGCAATCAGGGATTTATTAATTTAATAAAAGGCGTTGGTTATTTTATAAGAACTTCATATCCTTTGGATAACTTGATTTAACTTGTATTTACTTTTTATCCTGCCTGGACCTCTGTGTGACTTCTAGCAGGGATTTCTGTGTTTTTAATTATTTCCATGCCTGTTCCTTTGCCGACACAGCGTACTTAAAACCAGGGTCATATTCCTTTAATTACAGAGCATGGAAGCAGTGGGATACGGTTTTTGAACACTCTCTTTAAACAGAGCTAAAATAAGCTGTGCTTTTAAGAGCAATTTCCTAAAGGAACCAAAGTAATTCACCGGCTGTGAATTTTCTCCTGAGCTCAATAGGAAGATTGACCCTGCAAATACTTTTATCATTGGCCGGTAGTTCTTTGAATAAGTGCCATGCTGATTTTTTAAAATAATTTTATAAGGCAAGATAATTCTTTTAAGATTTTTTTTTAGAGTGTTTTGACTACATAGCCTCCTCCGCTAAATTCACAGAGCGAAATACACTTTCATCTTAACTTCAGCTGTTAGAGCCTCTTGTTAGCAACAGGAACAGTGGGTTCAGGAACTGAACAGTTAACAGTAAAATAATCATAATGTGATGATAGGAACTGAAAGGAAACAGAAGCATGTTCCTAATTACCTCTTGTTCTTGGAAATTTATCAAGAGGGGTCAGACAATGTCAGTCGGCCGAATATAATGCAAGCCTCAGAGGAGGAAGGTTGTAATTTAAATTGACCTTTAAAAAAAACAAGCCCTCCCCTTTTTTTTTCCAGTAGGTGTAATTATTTCTAATGTTATACTGACTAATAGCATTATATCAGAAGGATAATCATTTTTAGCAAAGCTTAGTTTTGCAGAGATTATCTGAACCGTAATATTTTCCTGAATATCAAACCATCCTACGCTTTAAACCACTGAATGTTCCGATAATTTAGAAAGTATACCGGCGCTTCGCTTTAATAAGGGCTAAATTTCATTTTTTTAAAACCTGAAAGGAAACTTTTAAAACAAAATTATACTCAGCGGCTGCAGAGGAGCTGGCGTGCAGCTCAGGGACTCATATTATAGGTAGGCCTCAAGTTATGACCACCATCGAGCCCTGAAATTTCTGTTGCTAAGTGAGACGTTTGTTAAGTGATTTTTATCCCCATTTTACGACCTTTCTGGCCACCGCTGTTAAGTGGATCCCTGGAGGTGTTCAGTTAGTAACATGGCTGTTAAGTAAATCTGGCTTCCCCATCAACTGGGGAATGGAGATTTTGCAGTATTCTTCCCCTGGAGTAGGGAGGGAAGGGGGATTTTGCAGCATCCTTCCCATACCATGCCTACCAAGCCATGCCCACAGAACCAGTAGTAAAAAAAATTGAATCCTACCCCTGTTCCCACGGTGCAGCAACTTAATTCTCTTTTGAACTTCACCTGCACCAAGAGGAAAACACTTAGCCCTTGTGGTGTGCAGTTGCACCGCCAAAGAATGGAATAATCAATGAAGACTGCCAGCCGAAAGAGAAGGAATTGAGTGAACCAGCAGGAACCTATCAAGCAGGTTGTCCGGCTGGACTTGAATAAAGAAAAGACAGTCTGGCTTAACCTCCTAAAGAGTTTTCCTTTTCTCTCTTTCAGCTCCCTCCTCCCTGAGATGAGCTCCTAGTGTTTCTTTAACACCGTGGTTCAATTGTACCCAGATGCTGCACGCTCTTTCATACCAAGCGAGCTCACGAGGGAGTGATCGATACCCTGAGGTTATTGCATTTATCCCCAGCTTTGCTTTGTACTCACAGGGGTTATTTTTACACCCCTTCCTTCTGCTCCTACTAAGAGGAGTTTCCTTTCAGTTCACAAAATGCCCTGAATTGATATATGTAATGAAACAACCTGCTGGGCGGAGGGTTAATCATGTAGGGAAAAGGCAGAAGGCGATTGTTATTTTTCAAAATTATTTATTTTCTTTAAAAGAAGAAAACACATGAAGATCTAACAAAGGACACTAATTCTAAAGAACAGGAGAACAAACCCTAAAAAAAAAAAGATAAAAACTGAAGAGCGTAATTAATAATAGGCTGATAAAAGAAGCCCACCCTAGGAACTATTCAGGCTTGTCTCTGATAAACCAAACACTTAATAATTAGAAAATAGTACAGGAAGTTCTCAACTTACAACCATTCATTTAGTGACCGTTCGAAGTTACAATGGCACTGGCAAAAGTTTATTTTTTTATTTTATTTATTTATTTATTTTATTTTGTCAAGCGATTATAAGATAACAGGTTAGAGGTCAGGGCAAGAACGGAGGTTCTTATGGTTGGTGTTGCTTTTGGCGAGCGAATTTATAGTAGAAATGAATTTACGTTTGCTTGATTCATTTTTGCAAATGACCCTACAGAAGCACGGGGCCACCGAGCCGCCTCTGTTTTTGAATCTCTGGGCCGGTGCGGGAAATGTCAAGTATTTCATCCGGGGAGATGGTTGATGCTTGATAGTCACTGATGGTGTCGCCGACAATTGTGATGTCATCATTGTCATTGATGTCCTCTAGACCAAATAAGATGGCGTTTGGACGCTTCCGTTTGCGTTCGACAGCTTCTCTGATGAGGATTGGGATATCATTATTTGTGGGATTTGTGGTTTTTTTGTGGATTGGGTTGTGGTTGCGGTTGTTGCGTAAAGATGTGGTTTGCAGCTATTGGATGTTCGTTTTTTTGTGTTGTGTCTTTTTTTTTCAAGGTTAGTTAATCTAGTTTTTATAGTGTCCAGGGATTCTACTACGGTGTCAAGGGATGTTATTCATGTTTCTAAGGTATCCACTCTTTCGAA
Source organism: Bungarus multicinctus (assembly GCA_023653725.1). NCBI lineage: Eukaryota > Metazoa > Chordata > Lepidosauria > Squamata > Elapidae > Bungarus > Bungarus multicinctus. Next base: position 8,384,141 of record CM042849.1, read on the forward strand.
CAGGGCAATATAATTGTCCGGTTTGGGTCTGCACGGTGGACAGAAATATGGAAAGTCATGGTTGGGTGATTTTAGGAACTGAGCCATTTGCTAGGGTAATCCCAAGCAGTCATGGTGAGCGTAGTTGTCACATAGGGAACATTTGATGGAATTTTCATTCTCCTGTAAAGTTTCTTTACATATAAGGCATGTGCAGGAGTCTTGTGGTTCATTGGTGGGGAAAGTTACTCAAGCCAGTTACTCTGCCCAGTTGCTGGGTGGCCATGGCCATGGTGGGCGTGACCTACTCGGGCTCCTGCACCACACAGGGGGGCATTTTCACCCTCCCCAGTGTCATGCCCCTGTCGGAATCTGATTCCAAGGGGGAGGCCAAGCAGCTCACAGAGAGTGGGAGTGTGGCTCCGGTGGCTGTGGAAGAAACCGGGGAAGGGCAAAATCCAGCTGGGCAGAGCAGGGGAGAGGTAAAGGCAGAGGGAATTCAGAGGAAGATCCAGGCCCATCCCCTCTTCATCCTAGGGCATGCAGGGAGGAACGGAGAAGGGAGCAATGTGAGTTGCATGGCTTACGGGGGAGGAAAGAGCCCTGATTCCCTTCATTAGCTGCAGCTGGGAACACAGTGTTTAAAAAGGAAGTTTGTGCACAGCAACTCCCTTTGTATGTGTTTTGTTGGCTTTTGAAGTCTGCAGTTCCTTATCCTGCCCTGTCCAGTTAATTGCTGCAGTGTGGTTTGTGTGGATTTTTATTTACATATATGTACTTTGTTTTCGGACTGAATTTCCTTCATTTAAAAACTGTTCTTGGGAGAGTTTTTTCTCCAGCTGAAGGTAACTGGACATTGGGGGCAAAGTTGGAGGTATTAACAGGACTTTTCTTACTTCTGTGACTGTGTTGCCTTTGAGCCATGCTCCGGGTCATCACACCCGGGCCCCGGAGGCTTTCTTCAAGCCTCCAGGAGGGTGAAAACGGTCTTCTCTGGGCTTCGGAGTCTCTCTGGAAGCTGGAAACGGGCCCATTTCCAGACTTCCGGAACTTCCAGGAAGCCTGTTTTTCGCCCTCCCCGAGCTTCCATGCAGGCCCTGCACTTACCTGGCATCCAAAATGGGCCATGTGGAGACTCCTGAAAGGGGAGGGGTGGGCAGGGCCAGACAGTCCTTGCAACTACCGGTTTGGCGAACCAGATGTAAAATTAGCATCTGGTTCGCCCAAACCGGTCTGAACCGACTGAATCCCACCCCGACTCATACCCATTGTTCACAATTATAAGGTGACCAACTTGTTTACGATGAGAAGGAGGACACAAATAAATTGAAGGAAAAAAACAAAGCCATTTGCACGTGGCGCAGTCTCTCAAAACAATTCTCCTGTGCGGAGCGCATGCGTCTCATAATTGCATCTCGCCACACTGTATCAAGCCTTGATGAATCGTCATGTCAAATACAAATGCGTCACATCACACACAATGGATTATATCGGCATGGATCAAATACAGAGATTTACAGGTTAGTCTTCAAATATCAAAAAGGAGGACATGTAGGTGGACACTTTTCGAGGGAGGACAGAACTTACAAATGGAGGACTGTCCTCCCTAGAAGACAGTTGGTCACCTTAATGACGTTTGCAGCATCCCTATGGTCACATGATCAAAATTCAGATGCTTGGCACCTGACTCATATTTATGATGGTTACAACGTCCTGGAGTCATGTGATCTCTTTTTGTAACCTCCTGTTATATGTGGCAATTATATATGTATATATTGTTACACCTGAGAAAATGAAGAACTGAAGAGATTCCATGTGTATGCGAAATATGACCTTTTACAATGATTACTGGACAATTATATAACCGTATCTAACAAGCATATTACGTTTTGTAACTCGTTGGGTTTTAAAAGTAAAATGTCATGTTCTTGGCTGGAGTGGGAAGCCTGTTAATGATCCATTGCATTTAGATGGACATAACAGGAAGATATGGTCATGAGAAGAAGGTGGTTTCTCAGAGATGATGGTTTGGGAGGAGTTAAAGATGGAAAACTACCTAGGAAAGCCTCTAACACCCCCGAGTGAGCATAGCAGGAAGAATTATGTAATCGTTTGAATATGATGTTCTATAAAAGCTGTAACCATTTTAAGGGCGGTGTCCTCATCTCTGAATAAACAGAGTTTATTCAGAATTTATTAACATTAAACAGTAAATTATTAACAGAATTTACGGTTTCTTTTGGTTGTCAAGTCTGTTTTTTATGGTGTATTCTCACACCTCCTGACAAGCAAAGTCAATTGGAGAAGCCAGATTCATTTCAACAACAGTGTGACTAATTTAACAACTGCACTGATTCCCTTAACAACGGTGGCAAAAAAAAAGTTTGTAAAATAGAGCAAAAATTCACTGAACAAATGTCTCACTTAGCAACAGAAATTTTGGGCTGAATTGTGGCCCTACGTTGAGGGCTACCTATACAACATTTGTGATTTTTCAACTTTTCCTATAGGTAGGAAAACAGAAATGCAGAATACAGAATAATAACATTGGGAGAGACCCTGGGGCAGAGCAGGTTCTGACCAGTTCTGGAGAACCGGTAGCAGAAATTTTGAGTAGTTCGGAGAACCGGCAAATACCACCTCTGAATGAAGATTTTACAGTATCCTTTTTCTGCCACGCCCACCAAGCCACGCCCACAGAACCTGTAGTAAACAAATTTGAATCCCACCACTGCCCTGGTGGTCTTCTAGTCCAGCCCCTGGAGACCCATACCAGGGGTCCCCAAATGTGGCAACTTTAAGACTTCAAGTCCTAGCTTGCTGGAGAATTCTTAAAGTTGCCAAAGTTTAGAGACCACTGCCCTATACCATTCAAGACAAATTATTGTCCAGGTTATTCCTAAAAACCTCCAGTGGAAAGAATGGAATGGAATGGAATGGAATGGAATGGAATGGAATAGAATAGAATAGAATAGAATAGAATAGAATAGAATAGAATAGAATAGAATAGAATAGAATAGAATAGAATAGAATAGAATTCTTTATTGGTCCAGTGTGGTTGGACACACAAGGAATTTGTCTTGGTGCAAATGCTCTCAGGGTACATAAAAGAAAAACATTAGTAAGAGTCAAGTATCATCAGGTACAACACTTAATGATAGTCATACGGTACAATAAGCAATCAAATCATACTAGGAAATAGTCAATATAAATCGTAAGAATACAAGCAACAAGTCACAAGTGGGAGGGGATCAGTGATAAGGAGTGATGAGAAGATTAATAGTGATAGTAGTGCAGACTTTGTAATAATTGAACAGTGTTGAGGGAATTATTTGTTTAGCAGAGGGATGGCTTTCGGGGAAAAACTGTTCTTGTAACTAGTTGTTCTGGTGTGCAATGCTCTATAGCGCCGTTTTCAGGGAAGGAGTTGAAACAGTTTATGTCCGGGATGTGAGGGGTCTGTAAATATTTTCACAGCCCTCTTTTTGACTCGTGCAGTATACAGGTCCTCGATGGAAGGCAGGTGGGTAGTAATTGTTTTTTTCTGCAATCCCAATTACCCTCTGAAGTCTGTGTCTGTCCCGTTGGGTTGCAGAACCAAACCAGACAGTTATAGAGGTGCAGATGACAGACTCAATAAGTGATAGAGCACCCAAAATTTCTGGAGACAAGCTGTCCCACTGATTAATTGAAGAAGCTGTTTTCTTTATTTTTATGATATATTTTCAAAACCTATTTGGATTCAAAACCTATTTGAATTGATTTTTATTGTATTTCATTCTTTATTGGGGGGTGGGAATATTGCTTGCTTCTGGAAAGAATGCAGAAATAGCACTGAGAAAATTTGCATTTTAAATGTTTGCCTCGGAGGAATATGTGCAAGCCTCTCATTTGAAGAAATCTGCATTTAATAAATCGCTAACTTGTATTAGTCAATGTCAATAATTAAGTAGAGGTTTACTACTTTATATACCACACTGTGTATTATGGGGAACTGTGTACATAAAAGAGCTAAAACATAATCATAACATTCATAAAAACACAACAGACCGTTAATCATTCTACTTTCACAGTCAGTGAAATGGTTCCAGATTTTTATGACCTATGCATGCAAAAAAAATCTACATTATACTCACTTAAACTTTATTGGGGACATACGATCCCTCAGGCTGCGTAATCCAGAGGTGGTATTTATTTTTATTTATTTATTTGTCAATTTGTCAATTGCTTACAAGATAATAGGTATAAGTAAAAATGTAGTTATGAATACATGGATACATATAAGAAAAATAAAAAAGAAACAATAGGACAGGGATGGTAGGCACGTTGGTGCGCTTATGCACACCCCCTACAGACTTCTTAGGAAAGGGGTGAGGTCAATAGTAGACAGTCTAAGTTTAAAGTTTTTGGGGTTTGGGGAAGAAACCACAGAGTCAGGTAGAGTATTCCAGACATTGACCACTCTGTTGCTGAAGTCGTATTTCCTGCAATCAAGTTTGGTGCGGTTACCTTGAGTTTGTATCTATTGTTTGCTCTTGTGTTGTTATGGTTGAAGCTGAAGTATTCATTGACAGAGGACATTGCAATGTGTGATTTTATATACTATACTTAGTTTGGACTGAAGGCAGCATAGTTCTAGATTTTCTAGGTCTAGAGTTTTGAGTCTGGTGGCATAAGGTATTCAGCCAATTCTGACAGGTTTTGGAGAAGTGGTAGCGGAAATATTGAGTAGTTCAAAGAACCGGCAAATGCCACCTCTGACTGGCCCTGCTAACCCCATCTATTCTCCACCTCCTGAGCCCCAGCTGATTAGCTGAGTCTTCTTTGGTTGCTCTGCACAGGAGAACGGAGCTAGAAAGCAGATTAGTGGGGTGGGGAGGGAATGGGGATTTTACAGTATCCTTTCCCTTCTGTGAGCTAGAAATGGAGACTTTGCAGTATACTCCTTCCCTGGAGTGGGGTGGAAATAGAGATTTTGCAGTATATTCTTTCCCTGGAGTGTAATGGGAATGGGGATTTTACAATATCCTTCCCCTGCCACGCCCACCAAGCCACGCCATGCCCACCAAGCCACGCCCACAGAACCAATAGTAAAAAAAATTGAATACCACCACCAGCATAATCAGAAAGGCCTTGAAAATTGTACTTCCATATCTCAATATCATCTGGATTGTTACTTGGTTTTAAGATTTGATCGAGTTATTCAGCTCAAGGCTATGTTAGCCATAAATGTTGACAGATCCATTAGCCCGTTGCCCAAATAAGATCGAACTGCAAAGGAAGATTAAAATCATAGGAGATGACCAAAGCTGATCCCAAGGGAGGAATCAAGTACATCATTAGTCTCAAGTCCCTTCGTGTCCACAAGAGATCTAAGCCCAACTCACCTTGAATTCCCTTGTCTCTTATCTACCGCCAATTTGCTTTGTCCGCTAGTAGTTCAGATTCTTGTAGAAAGTGTTAGCATGCAATCAACCTACGTTTATTGGAACCGCCTTGACTCCTGATTTCCTGTGCTTGACAAATGTCTTTATTTATGTACACACTTAAGAAGGGGCACTTCACCCAAATAGAGTGTTGGAAGAAAAATCCATCTGGTTCAGTTCCAAGCTGGGAGAAAGAAACTGAAACATGGAGGCCGATTGGAAAGAAAGTTGGTTTATTGATGAAGCAGAACCACCAGCGGTGTGTGGTTCTGGGACAGCTTGTTATGTATATGTAAATAATGTAGTTTGGTTGATAATATATATGTTTGTAGCTTTAAGGAAAAATACTGTAATGTATTATGCTGTGTACTGGTTAGTTAATTATGTTACAAGTTGCCATAAGAGGGAGCTATAGATCATGGTTTAACTCTCCTTTTCACTGATGATCTCTCTTGATACTGATACTGACTGACTACAGACCAATACTGACTAACCCTGTTTATTTTGATATTCTGTTGATATCGAAGTTTATCTGTTGTATTATGGTTTGATATTTGTCTGCTGTAAAAAACTTGAAACCGGTAAGAAAACTTTATAACTGGATATCTCTGGACTGTTAAAAACGTTTATGACATGGACAGTTTATTGGACTGTGCTATTTCTTCAAGTAAACATTAATACAACTTGTTTAACTTTGTGTGGCTGTATATTTATTCATAACTGTTCTCATAAACCGTTTCCATGTGCATATCCTTTTTATACAAGGGTTACTCTGCACATATCCTAACACAGCTGACAAACTGGAGCTGAGAGTGGGTGAGTTTTATATTTCTGGATTCCTATGGGGTCATGTAGAAGTCATGGCTGGCTCTATAAGCAAGAGAGGAAATGCAAATCCTAGGTCTGAGCTAATCTTGTCAACCTTTGGCTTGCCTAATTATGTTCACATGTGGAGTTTCTGTCTGACCCAGTCTTTCTGAATGGATTAACAAATCTGCATTTCTATAAGCTGGCCTCCTCAGTTTCTGCTTGGGGGCAGGAAAACTGGGACTGGTTTCTGCCTCCCTTAAGACTTTTTTTCCATTTCTCCTTTAGGGGAAATATTCTATCCTGCCTTTTTAATATCCCCCAAAATATTTCATTCTTGGGAGAGGGGGCTTCCCACAAGAGGAAAGAGAGCAACTTAGAAAGGTAGAGAATCATTTTATATACAGTTCAAACATATTTGGAAAGTGTCTTTTCATGAGTTAGCTTCATTTGACTGATCTGGGACGTAGTCCACATACTCAATATCTTTATATGTAACATGTAAATTCTGTAGCATCTCATAAGACCAATAGTCCTCAACTTATTTAGTTCGTTTATTGACCGTTCAAAGTTACATCATTGAAAAAGTGACTTATGACCATTTTTCACACTTATGGCCATTGTAGCATCCCCATGGTCATGTGATCTAAATTCAGACAGTTGGCAATAGACTTGCATTTATGACAATTGCAGTATCCCAGGATCATGTGAGCATCTGCAGAAAAAAAATTACTACCAACCTCCCTTCCACTGAGGACCTGTATACTGCACAAAGTCAAAAAGAGGGCTGTGAAAATATTTACAGACCCCTCACATCCCAGACATGAACTGCTTCAACTCCTACCCTCAAAATGACGCTATAGGGCAGGGGTCGCCAACCTTTTGGACCTCAGGGACCATCAAACTCATAATTTTAAATCCCATGGACCACTAATATGATTTTTGACTAATGGTAGTTTGCTGATGTTTTCCCAGGGTCTCAGCAGAAAGCAGGAGAGACCCTAGGAAAATCCCCCAAAAAGCCTGCAGGAAAATTCCCCACCCCGTTTTCTTATCAATCAGTCATTCTTTACCATCTCCCGCTTTGTTCTCAGGGGGAGAGAGAGAGAGAGAGACTTTTGGTTTCATGCAAGAAAAGCAGCAGAAGCAGCAGAAGTCTTTCTTTCTCTCCCCCAAATTCCGCCAGAAATGAATCTTTGCCAGCACAGCCTCTTGGAGCAGGATGTCTTGCAGGGTCCCAAAGACTCATTTCTGGCAGAGATTGGGGGAGAGAAAGAAAGACTTTTGCTGCTTTCCTTGTGTGCAGCCAAAAGCAGAAGAAGAAAGAAGCGGAAAGAAGCAGCCTAGTGGCCAGGCCAGACACGTTGGGCGAGTGGGGCAAGTTCCCCCCTCCGCCCTTTCCCCCCTCCCCTCACTACCTTGTGTTGTTCGCTATGCAAGAGAAGCAAGCCTTGTGTTCCCACGGGCCATGTGGGGGGTGCAGCCTTGTGTTCCCATGCAGCCTGGATTAATTGCTTTGGGGGTGGCATTTCTCTGCGGCCCACCAAAATTTTCTCACAGCCCACTAGTGGTCTCCAGCCCACTGGTTGGTGACTACTGCTATAGGGCATTGCACAACAGAGCAACTAGACACAAGGACAGTTTTTTCCCCGAATGCCATCACTCTGCTAAACAAATAATTCCCTCAACATTGTCCAACTATTTACAAAGTCTGCACTACTATTACTATTAATCTTCTTATCACTCCTTATCACCCATCCCCTCCCACTTGTGACTGTATGACTGTAACTTTGCTACTTGTATCCTTACGATTTATATTGACTGTTTCCTAGTATGATTTGATTGTTTATTGTACCCTATGACTATCATTAAGTGTTGTACTTTATGGTTCTTGACTCTCGACGAATGTATCTTTTCTTTTATGTACACTGAGAGCATTTGCACCAAAGACTAATTTCTTGTGTGTCCAATCACACTTGGCCAATAAAGAATTCTATTCTATTCTTTTGCAACGTTCTGACAAGCAAAGATAATGAGTAAATCAGATTCACTTAACAACCGGGTGACTAATTGAACCACTGCAATGATTCACTTAACTGTGTCAAGGAAGGTCATAAAATGAGGCAAAAAAACACTCAACATATGTCTTGCTTAGCAACATATACTTTGGACTCAGCTGTGGTCCTAAATCAAAGGACTACCTGCATCTTTAGTATGATGTTGTTAATGCTCATTGTCATATTTAGGAGGTGTGCTTCCCACCTTGTAAGAGTTTGTGAGTTACTAAAGCTCATATTTATGTATGATCCAGCGATGGGATTCAAAAAAATTTACTACTGGTTCTGTGGGTGTGGCTTGGTGGGCGTGCTTGGTGGGCATGGCAGGGGAAGGTTACTGCAAAATCCCCCTTCCCTCCCCACTCCACTAACCTGCTTTCCAACTCCGTTCTCCTCTGCAGGGCAACACAAGAAGACCCAGCCCATCAGCTGGGACTTGGGAGGCAGAGAAGAGATGGGGTTTGTGGGGCCAGTCAGAAGTGGGATTTGCTGGTTCTCCGAACTACTCAAAATTTCCACTACCGCTTCTCCAGAACTGGTCTGAACTTGCTGAATACCACTTTGTCCTTGACAGGTTTGAATCAGTTGTTATCAAACTCTACATGGAGAGCTTTCTTTGTTACTTCAAAGAACTAGAAACATTCATCAAAGAAGCTCCTATGGTAGTTATTGAAAACATTACTCAAAGAGGTACCCCCTCTCCTGCTGCCTAGGTTCTATGACCTAAGGACAGAAACGATTCTAAAATAGAAAGAAGGTTTGTGTGTGAGTTAAGAGTGGCTAGCTGAAAGAAAGCAGTTAGATCTGTGCCAAGGTTGTGGTGTTTTGTTTTTTGTAAAGAAAAGTAGATGACTCAGCACTCAACCACAAGCTTATAGGCAAAAAAAGAAAAAGGCTAGAAGATATGCCTACAGTGGTACATATATTTCCTGGATCTATTGATCTAGAGATGAGAGGGAGGGAGGGAAGGAGAGAGACAGAGAGACAGAAAGAGAGAGAAGGAGATGATAAATGATAAATGATAAATAATAGAGATGGATAATAGATAGATGATAGCGATATAGATAGATCATAGAGATGAAACAGACAGACAGACGGTAGATAATAGAGATGATGAGATAGATAGACAGATTGATAGATGATAGAGAGATAAGATGTAAGATAGATAGATAGATAGATAGATAGATAGATAGATAGATAGATAGATAGATAGATAGATAGATAGATGAGAGAGTGATGAGAGAGAGAGAGTGATGAGAGAGATTCTGTAATTTTTAGGTTTTGTTAATTATATTTCCCTTATATTAATTCACACTATATTGTTAGTATAAATATCTTAGTTTTAAAATAAACTTTCCCATTGGTTTAAGTGTGTCTGTACAGCATTTCAGACTTTATTGCAGGATTCTTCTTGTTCATTTGCTGCTGAAAACACTGAAGAGGAAAATTGCCTTGGTTGGAACAAGAGTTTTTGGTCATGCTGAGGTCCCACTGAAATCTAGTGTTTTCTTCTCCTCCTCCTCCCCTTTCCTCTACAACCTGGATGACGAAAAGCAATAAGGCACAATTTTTTTGTTAATATTATTACTCCTTCTATACTAATCAGATTTTGTCCCTACTGGAAAAAGAGAGAGAGATAGAGAGAGAGATCAAAATTTTGTTTCAAGGCCCAAATTAATAGTCAGATGCCCAGGAAAAGGAACCAGGTTTCAAGAATCGATACCTTTATATATCGAGTCCAATATGCACAGGTTACATTTGTTTAAAAATTTGACTTCTTGGTTTCTGGGGTTCTTGGGAGATTCCACAATAGATGAAACTATGTAAATGTAAATGGTAGCTGTATTTTCCTAGTAGTACAAATATGAAGGTGTTTTTTTTTTAACCTAGGGTTAAAGGCAGGACTAGAACTCACCTGTTGATTGGCCCAAAGCCACCTAGCTGGCTTTCATGCTTAAGGCGGTACTAGAACTCACAGTCTCCTAGTGACTAGCCCAAAGTCTCCCAGCTGGCTTTTATATCCAAGTAGGACTAGAACTGCCAGCCACCTCACTCTTCAAAGCAAGTGAAACATTTATTTATTTATTATTGAAATTTGTATACCGCCCCCTCTCCCTAAGGACTCAGGGCGGTGCACAGCCAAATAAAAACATATAAATACAAATACAATCATTTAAAATACATTAAAAGGATTAAATAAATTGGCATTAAGAATTAAAAAGTATGGAATTAAGAAAGTTAAAAAACATTTAAAAACCGAATTTAAAACCATTACACATAACTCTAGGCCAGACCGGCTAGATGGAATAGGTGGGTTTTTAGTGCACGCTGGAAGGTCAATAGTTTGGGGACGGTCCTCATCTCCAGGACCGTCATGATCCCTTTTCATGCAGGCTGGGTGTGAATGTCAGCCTCTATGTGTCATCTGGCGGCGCCGAGGAGTAGGGCCTTCTCTGTGGGGGCCCCCGCCCTCTGGAATACTCTGCCACCGGAGCTTCGTACCGGCACGGACCTGAGGGCCTTCAGGCGCGCGTTGAAGACCTGGCTCTTTGAGCAGGCCGGCCTGGGCTGAGATGGTTTTAATTGGTCTCCATATCATTTTTAATTTTAATTGGGGTTTTAAGGGGGGGGTGGGGTCTTCTTATTTTTATTAACCAGCCAACATTAATTTAATACTTTTTTAACTTTTGTATTCTCTGTGGGGTTTTAGATGGGCTGTGCACCGCCCTGAGTCCCTTGGGAGAAGGGCGGTATATAAATTGAAATAATAAATAAATAAATGTGCCTTTCTATTGTATCATCTGCCTTCTCCAGATCTTTCTCCTCCTTAACAAATGGATGCTCATCGCTGATGACTTAATTTGACAATGATCTGGATTGTAGACCATTCCAAATATGTATCTCTTCGCTCCAGAAGGCAAAAGAGAAATCTCCCATAACCCACCTCTTCTCTTACGGCTTCCTTTCCCCTTTCTCCTGCCCCTGCCCCGTCGTCCAGAGCCCCCACCACGAGGTCTGCGTTTCCTCATCCAACGGCAGTTTCTACTGCTGCTTCTGCTGTGGTGGAATCGTGCCATGATGTCAGTATGGTCTAGGCATTCAAGCCGTGGGAGAGGAGCGGGAACATCCAAAAGGCTGAAGTAATCTTGACCCTTTTAAGGGATCAGACTGGCTCCCAGGCTCTTTATGGGCAAGCTGTGCATTGTGATGCAGGATGATGACACAAGAGGTTTCCATGGAAACACCAGCTCAGATATTTTGATGTCCTGTAATGGGCACAACTTAAACCCTCTAAACCAGGGGTATTCAACCTTGGCAACTTTAAGACCTGTGGACTTCGAACTCCCAGAATTTCCCAACCAGCATGAATGAGCCGCGGTGGCACAGTGGTTAGAATGTGGTACTGCAGGCTACTTCTGCTGACTGCCGGCTGCCTGAAGTTTGGCAGTTCAAATCTCACCAAGCTCAAGGTTGACTCAGCCTCAGAAGTGTAAAATGAGGACCCAAATTGCTGTTGTTTACTCTGTAAACCGCTTAGAAAGGGCTGTAAAGCACTGTAAAGCGGTATATAAGTCTAAGTGCTATTGCTATTTTTCACTTGCTTTACTGGCTGGGGAATTAACAGAATAACAGAGGGGGAAGGAATCTTGAAGGTCTTCCAATCTAATCCTCTTGCTCAAGCAGGACACCCTATACCCATGATGGTGAACCTATGGCACGCGTGCCACAGGTGGCACGCAGAGCCATTTGTGTGGACACGTGACCCCCAGGCAAACTTACTGTGCATGCACGCGCCTCCCAGCTGCTTTTCAGCCCATTTGAGGCCTTTTTTGGCCTCTCCGACGCTCGAGGGAAGGCTCTGCAGCTTTTGGAGCCCAAAAAACAGGCCCGTTCCAGTCACTTTCTGGAAATGACAAAATGGGCCCATTTTTCAGCCTCCAAAGGCTGCAGAGGATGCCAAAAAATGGGCCAAAAATCATCTGGGAGGCTCAGTGCAAGTAAGGGGGTGGCGGGCCGGATCACGCACGCGTGCATAGGAGGCGTGGGGGACCCATGTGCATTGCCTTCTGGCACAGGAGCCCCAAAAGGTTAGCCAACACTGCCCTATATCCAGGGGTGGGATATGACAGGGTTAACTACCAGTTCGGGATTTACGAGGTTCGGTGATTTATGATGTGGTTTCCTGCAGGCTGCGAGCAGCGCCTGTAAACCGTCGCCTGTAAATCGTCATCAGCATGCTGCGTGCAGAGAAGCAGCCTTTGAAACAGCCCCCTTTTCCTGCTTTTTTAACTGCAGCTGTGCCTCGTACGGCAGCTGAAGTTGAAAAATCAGGAAATAAAGATCAGGTAAGAGCCCGGGTGGGCAAAATCATCAGCAGGCATAGAACCGGTTTTATGTCTGCTGCTCTTCAGAGCTACCGGTTCTACAGAGGTGGATAGAACCGGTAGAAACCCACACCTGCCTATATCACTATAGACAAGTGGCTGTCCAGTCTCTTCTTAAAAGCCTCCAGTGAAGGAGCACTCACAACTTCTGAAGGCGAGCTGTTCCACACATCAATTGTTCTCACTACCAGGGAATTTCTCATTAATTCTAGGTTGCTTCTCTCCTTCATTAGTTTCCATCTGTTGCTTCTTGTCCTGCTTTCTGGTGCTTTCGAGGATAGGTTCTTTTTGTGGCAGCCCCTCAAATATTGGAACACCGATATTATATCACCCTTAGTTCTTCTTTCCATTAAACTAGACATACGCAACTCCTGTAACCATTCTTCATATGTTTTAGCCTCCAGTCCCCTAAGCATCTTTGTTGCTGCTCTCTGCGCTCTTTCTAGAATCTCAACATCTTTTTTTATAGTATGGTGACCAAAACTGGATGCAGCATTCCAAGTATGGCCTTACCAAGCCCTTATAAAGTGGTACTAATACTTCATGTGATCTTGATTCTATCCCTCTGTTAATGCAACCTAGGACTGTATTGGCTTTTTTGGCTGCATTTCTGGGAATTGAAGTCTACATGTCTTAAAGTTGCCAATGCCGAACACCTCTGGTCTACAGCATCAAAAATGCCCAGAAAAGCCAAACGTTACTGAGTGATTAATTCAACTCTTTGTTGGCTAAATTCTCATTTTTTTTCTTCTCTTCCCTAATGCTCTAGCTCCGTGATGGCGAACCAGTGGCACATGTGGCAGGCTGAGCCATTTGTGCTGGTACATGAGCTGCAGACAAACTTAACTCACTGCGCATGTGCGTGCCTCACAGCTGATTTTCGGTGGATTTGAGGCCCTTTTTGGCCTCCCAGAGGCTTGAGGAAGGCTTTTGCAGGCCGAAAAACTAGCCCAGTTTTGTCACTTCCTGTTTTTCTGAAAATACTGGAAGTGATGAAACGGGGCTAGTTTTCGGCCTTCAAAGCCTGCAGAAGCCTTCCTCAAGCCTATGGGAAGCCGAAAAAGGCCTCAAATCCACCGAAAGTCAGCTGTGAGGCTCAGTGCAAGTAAGGGAGCGGCAGGGTAGGGTGGGGGGATGGGGTGGAGACTGAGTGTGCATGCATAGGAGGCGTGGGGGGTGCGTGCATTGCCTTCTGGGTACTGACATGCAAGCGCGAGCATGCAAACGCGCACACAATTTTTGGCACAGGAGCCCAAAAACGTTAGCCACCACTGCTCTAGCTGCTTAGAAAATTCCACGCCTGTCCTTTGGAAATGCCATAACCTTCACTGAGGAAAGATTTGAAATTCTTTCCAAGTGCTATGCTAGTTTAGAAGAAAATTATATCCACAATGAGGTGAGTGATCAGGAAAAGCAAGCAGGCCATTGTTTTTCCAGTCCCACCCCCGCTTCCCAAGGTCTGGAGTAAAGATTTTTTTTAAAAAAATCCAAACCAAAGTAGTCCTCCTAAAAAATGAAAGAATTGAAACGCGGTACGGCTAATTCAATCTGCAGCGAATTTTCATCACTCACTCTTTCAGCTTTATATCTGGTCCTTCGAGGGAAATGTCAAATTAAAAATGCAAACTGGAACGCAAATGAAGTATCATAATTGGATCAGCGTGCATTGCTCCCTTAAGGAAGGAAGAAAAAAAAACTCTACTAAATTAATAAAATTAAGCAAAATTGCTACTCACGGAATATTAAAAATGGGGGCACCGTTGTTGTCAGATGGGAAAGTACATCTGCATTTGAGCCAAATTGTAAACATTCGTTGGTATGCAAATACTATATCAATTTAATAATTTAATATAGAGTAGGCTTTTCTCATTATGCTGCGTCATAGCCCTGACAGATGGGAAGGTGCTCCTATCTTGGAAAGCAGATCAAAAGAAGGCTGATTTGATTGCCTAAATATTGTGCCATATGTATTAGTGGATATATAACCTGGGCAGGTATGTTTACGCATATTCATGCACACATCTCTAAAGTAGGTGTTGGCAGCCTTCTGAAATCCTGTGCAATGTTGCACCAAATTGCCTAACATCTTAAGATTTTATTAATAAATTTTATGGTTATAAACAAAGAATCTCATGCAATACACAGAGAGAGAGAGAGAGAGATTATGTATGTATGTATGTATGTATGTATGTGCATATATGTGTGTGTGTGTGTGTGTGTGTGTAAAGTTTTGAGCTTAACACCCTGTTAAGCCCCAATTAAGGGAGAAAGCATACTGCTTTCTTTTCTGTCTTTCGGCTCATCACCAGAAACCATACCGACAGAAAGCTATTTGTTTCGTTGTCTTTTGTTTACATGTGTGTAAAGTTTTGAGCTGATAAATAATTAAATAAGGGAGACTAGGATAGATCTATTTCAAGCTAGTTAGCTCTCTTCAGCTAGCCATACCCTTACTGGGATTCGAACTAGGGAAATATTACATGTGAGGCAATTGTAATTGCCACTAGACCACTGGCTCTATCCTGTTCAGCTGAGGCAGGGGAATAAATATATACTTTGTGTTACAACTAGACCAGTATGCTTTCTCACAGCCAACTCCCAACCAATCAGAACATAGCCAAACCCCCAACCAATCAGAACACACCCCCACCCAATCAGAACACAGCCAAATCCCCACCCAATCAAGTCACACCCCCACTAGTAGTTAAAAGGAAGAAGCAGCTGCAAGCTCACATTACTCTGAGAAGCACAAGGCTGAAGACACAAGCCTGAAGATGATGAATGAGACTTCATCGAAACGTCGCCTAGATATTTCCAACTCTACGCGGGAGAAAACCCGAAGAACCAAAGATCCATATATATATATATATATATATATATATATATATATATATATATATATATAGCTGATCCGGAGGAGAACCAGTGGTCTAATGGCAATTACAACTGTCTCACATATAATACTTCCCTTGTTCGAATCCCAGTAAGGGTATGGCTAGCTGACGAGAGCTAAATAGCTCAAACTAGATCTATCCTAGTCTCCCTTGTTTAATTATTTATCAGCTCAAAAACCTAACACGCACACACACACACACACATATATATATAGGTTATAGTCAAAAATCATCATCATGTCAGAGAGCTAATTGTAAATAGATAATGGGTCTTTATTCACATGTGCCAGATGTCCTGAAGCTGCTTTGCATATCTGCCTGGTGGTGTTAGATGTGGGGGTGCCAAGTGACAACAACATCAGGAAGAAGAATAATGAGAAATTGGAGAAATCTGATGGAGGAACTGAGGAGGTTGAGGAAAGGTATGGCCAAAGAGGATCCAGTGGTGGTAGGGGCTATGACCACCTTATCAGGAAGAGTAGCTCCAACAGATCTTAGGAAGAACAAGAGAGCTTTCTATCCAGAAAAGGGACAACTAAGATACTGAGTTTGTCGATCGGAAAGATTGGCAGTTTGGCGGTTCGAATCTCTAGCACCATGTAATGGAATGAACTCCCACTCCTTGTCCCAGCTTCTGCCAACCTGGCAGTTCAAAAGCACGTAAAAAACGCAAGTAGAAAAATAGGGACCCCTTTGGTGGGAAGGTAACAGCGTTCCATGTGTCTTCGGGCATTTAGTCATGCCGGCCACATGACCACGGAGGCGTCTTCGGACAGCGTTGACTCTTCAGCTTTGTAACGGAGATGAGCATCACCTCCTAGAGCCAGAAATTACTAGCACGTATGTGCCAGGGGAACCTTTATCTTTACCTAAGATACTGTGGGTTTATGGGTTTTTATTGTTTTAAAATGTTTTAGTGCTTTAATTGTAATATTTTTTTGTAATAATTTTTTTGTTTCATTAACAGTAACTTCGAACCGTCACTAAGTGAATGGTTGTAAGTCAAGGACTACCTGTATAAATAAATAAATAAATAAATAAACAAATAAAATAGTTTAGAATCTGGACTTGATGTTCCTAAAACGAAAACCAGTGAAATGTCATTTATGTGTGTATTTTTTATTTTTTTGGTGGAAGCAACAGACATTGTTGAACAAAATTTACAATTAGCCAGACAGCTGCTGCGATTTGTTTTATCTCTTTAATCAGCATCCAGTTTGATAGATATTGAAACCAAGAAGTCCAGCTGAAGAATTTCACTTCGAGAAAAATTCACTCCTGAAAAAAGCCAGCACTTTTGGACTGGACCACTGAAATTTTCCAAGAAAAGAGAGCGACAGCTTTGTGTAATTACAGCCAAGAGCAAAATCAAGGTGATAAAGAAATCATAAAGATTCTTGAAAAGGGAGGAGAGTAATTTTAAATAGATACGTTTCTTTATTTTCACAAGTACATGGTGTCTTGAAACTGCTTCACACATCCACAGAACAAGCTGAGTTTTGAAACTTTTTTGATTCATCAATGGAGCTGTTCAAAACACCTCTGAACATAATATTAGGAGCTGCTTTAACTAAAATAAAAAGATTAGGTTTTTAAACATCTAATCAAGGAAAAAAAGCAACCTAGAATTAAGGAGAAATTTCCTGACAGTGGAACAATTTGCCTTCAGATATGATGGGTGCGCCAACAATGGAGGTTTTTAAGAAGAGACTGGAAAACCATTTGTCTGGAATGGCATACTGTCTCCTGCTTGAGCAGGGAGTTGGAATATAAATAAACCCTTGTTCTTCTTTGTTCTAAGTTTTTTTTAATCATTTTTAATATGATGTTATTGTTTTAATTGTTTTATACATTTGGATTGTAGGCGTCCCAGAGACATGGATTGATAGGCAGCTATAGGAATTGAATGAACAAATAAACAAACTTCCTCTCTTTCTTTCCTTCTTTTCAAGATGCGGCTTAAGTAATGTTTTTCTATTTTCATTCATTTCTCCATGAATCTAGCTTTTCTTTCACATATGACACATTCAATTATAGCTGTTCCAAGCTGAATCTATGGGTTCAACAAGACAACTAACTATATTAGAGATACTTGTCTTTTTAATGGGGCTCAATATTCTCTATATACATCCAGAAGTAAGAATTCTTAACTAATACTCCTGCTGAATTCAAATCTCCAGCCTTTTCCTTAATAGCAGTCTCAAGCCAGCCCAATTATTTAGTGTTGAGAAGATTTTAGGCCTAGATTTGGTTAATGGATGACAAATTACTCCATCTCCAACATAGCAGGCTTCAGAGCAGAATGGGTAATAACAGGAGATATTACTAGAACAACCATATTGTGGCTTCCTGCTTGAGAAGAAGGTTGGACTAGAAGACCTTCAAGGTCCTTTTTCCAACTCTTGTTATACTGCACCCCAACTTGAGCAGGAGGCTCTCCAAGGTCCCTTCTATGCAGGGGTGGGATTCAAATTTTTTAACAACAGGTTCTGTGGGCATAGCTTAGGTGGTGGGCGTGGCTTGGTGGTCACGTGATTGGGTGGACACGGCTTGGTGGTCATGTTATTGGCTGGGTGTGGCCAACTCAATATCACTCACATCAAGGCCCACATCTCCTCGCCTGGCCTCTCAGGACTGGGGATGCTGCAACTGTCGTAAGTGTGAAAAATGGTCATAAGTCACTTTTTGCAGTGCCATTGTAACTTTGAATGGTCACTCCACACAAGCAAAGTACCAGCAAAGGAGGGGGGAAAAACTCCAGAGTTGTTCCTGAGACAGGAAGTCTAGTCCTGCCAAGAATGTAATAAGAGTTAACAGAGAGGCAGTTTCTGTAAGCAACACCAGAATGTTTCCTTCCTGCCTTCCTTACAGGATTAGGCCAGTAATTTCTTCTAACAATCGGTTCTCTGAACTGCTTAGAATGTTAACAACCGGTTCTAGCGAATAGGTGCGAACTGGTAGAATCCCACCCCTGCTTCTATGTCATTCTGTTATTATTTGCACCAAGACAAATTCCTTGTGTGTCCAATCACACTTGGCCAATAAAGAATTCTATTCTATTCTATTATGTTTAAATGTTGCTAAACAGATTTTAACTCTGTAACAATAAAAAATTATGAAAGAGTATGAAAAAAATATATGAAGGATGGAAAGATGCCTTACTTCCCCACCCTCATTTTCCAGCATATCTCCTATCTTTCAATACCATCCTTTGAATAGTTTTGATTAGAATACAATAGAATTCTTTATTGGCCAAGAGTGATTGGACACACAAGGAATTTGTCTTTGATGCATCCTGAGAAACAGAAACATCTTGTTTATGAGTGGTACTATATCAAATTGAGGGGGTGGGAAAACTCACACCACATTTTCATGCCTAGAAACTTTCACAGAAGAGCCTGGGAGAATTGCCAAAAGCTCACGCTAGCAGCATAAATACGCTACATTCAGGATTACTGACTAAAGCATGATACATATAAAAGAAAAAGGAAGAACCGGGGTGATTATGAGGCAATAATAAGCAAGTATGCCTTAGCTGACAGGGAGATTAAATTAAAATTCAAGGAATAGAATTTAATCACCCAACGTGCAGACTCAACAAATCCTTAAATCATTCTTGTTGTGGTTTGCCGGCAGCCAGTGCAGATAGCAGTGAATCGGACAGTGGGGAAGAAAGGGGATCAGTCTGGGAGTCTGGAGAGGACTCGGACGAGGGTCCTGCATCTGATGCAGAGATGGGGCCAGGACTATCTGGGAGTCGGGTACTGATGCCTCCGGAGTCTGGCAGCACCAAGGCCGAGGAACAAGGGGAGCCTGTTCCCAGTGCGCATGTGCACAGAGCTGCTAGAAGGCAAGAACAGCTGACACAAAAGGGGTGACTCGAGAGTAAGGCTGGGAGGTGATTGTCCCTCCCATAAGGGATAAAAGTCAGACCTCAATGATGAAACCTATGCAGGAAGCAAAGTCATTTGATCAGTTCAGAGTAATTCTGGGAGCTCTTTGTACTTTGGTTGGGTTCATTGGACACTTCTGTTATTGGCAGCACTTCACAGAAAAGAAAGATCGGTGCTTATCTCGAGGGACTATTTGAGAATTCATTACCGGCTGGGAATGAAAATAATCCCCAGCATTGCAATAAAACAAGACGTGTTTTTAAAATAAGCATGTGTATAATTACGGTCTCAGAAACCTTGGTCAGAACAATTCTTGTCCTTTGGAGGGTGTTTTTTGAAGGGGATTTCTCTGTTGGTTAAATTGTTTATTAAATTTATATGACGCCCAGCTGATCGTCAGCTTAATGGATGGTTACCTCAGCATCTTTTAAGAAACTATTTTTTGGCACTGTCGTTATCATCTGCAGTTTTATGGATCGGCCATACAGTGAGGTGTCAAGTGGCAGGGGTCAAAAAAACAAGAACCACCAAATTAAAGGTTTGCCTGTGATACATGTTTAAAAAGTTCAGTTTTCTGTTCAGTTTTTATTCTGGCCAACATCTTGATTTTCTTCACACATCTATCCGCAGATACCTCTGGCTATACAGGTAGCCTTCCGCTTATGACTAGAATTGAGCCCATAATTTCCATTGCTAAGCGAGATAGTTAAGTGCATTTTGTCCCATTTTATGACCTTTCTTGGCACAGTTGTTAAGTGAATCACTGCAGTTGTTCTGTTACTCACACGGTTGTTAAGAGAATGTGGACTTTGCTTGTCAACAAAAGGTGATCACATGACTCTGGGACACTGCGGCCATCATAAATACGAGTCAGTTGCCAAGCATCTGATGTCAACTCATAAAATATTTCTCTGGTCTTTTTAGAGTTGCCAACGGAAAGGGAGGGGGGAGCAGTGCAGCCGCTTGCAAAACCAAAACTGCATTCCATAAATGTTTTCAAAGATAGTAACTAGGTGAGTGAAGTTTCTGCCATGCAAAATTCTAACTGGAGAATATGACTGATGACTCTTGGCTGTGGAGGTGTCCCATTGGAGAATATGAATTACGATACACCCAGGGGGTGGGAGAAAATCAGGGTCAAGGCAGGGTGACAATGAATGATGTGTCTTGGAGTCGGCTACACCCAGGCAGTGTAGACATGTTTACTCCTAATAAATCTTTAAGTTTTGGAAGTTTGGTTTGAGACTTATGATTTAAATGCGGGTAACTGTCGGAGCCCTGACAGCTAGCTGACTCTGAGCCACATCATTCATTGTCCCCCTTGATCCTGGAGATTCCTTGCAGAAAACCCAACTTTGACCACAGGAGTGCTGCAACAGTCATAACTGTAAAAAATGGTCATAAGTCACCTTTTTCAGTGCCAGTTTTAACTTTCAACGTTCACGACATGAATTGTTGTAAGCTAAGGACTAACTGGGTATCGAAGTAAGAAATTATCTCTCTCCGCAAAGGATCCTTAAATTCATTCCTTTCATTTTTGTTTTCTCAATAGAAAATAAAGCCTTTTTCTCCCCCTACACTCCTATACAGAATATTGAAATGGGATGGAATAATAGGAAACTAGTCCATTTTTACTGTGTCACATGCACCCTGCTGCACCATAGAAAATGTTAATTGCTTGCTGTGGCTTTTATTCCCATTAGCTGGTAGGTAAAGAAAGAAGACAAGAGATGTGTGGTAAGTGAAAAGGTTTGGATTGGATACATTTTCTGTAATTAGAGGAACCTGCTCAGTTTACACAGGCTGAGACCATTTTAATTATCCCCCTTCTTTGGTGCAAATCATTTACTTTAAATTAGCTGTGAAATTATTCTCTGTTCTTTCTCTATCATGCTATTCCGTTTTACAACTTCCTGGAGACTACAAGACTATCTTCTCATTAAGGTCTTTTTGTGGCAACGATAATTACAGCAAATTTAAGGTAGACACATTCAAAAATACGGTATTTATTATAAAAGGTAGTCCTCAATTGACAATCTTCGTTTATAAGGCCTTAGGAAGGCCACGCTTGGAATACTGCATCCAGTTCTGGTCGCCACGATGTAAAAAAGATGTGGAGACTCTAGAAAGAGTGCAGAGAAGAGCAGCAAAAATGATAAGGGATCTGGAAGCTAAACCATACAAAGAACGGTTGCAGGAATTGCAGTGTTCCAATATCTCAGGGGCTGCCCCAAAGAAGAGGGAGTCAAGCTATTCTCCAAAGCCCCTGAAGGCAGGACAAGAAGCAATGGGTGGAAACTAATCCAGGAGAGAAGCAACTTAGAACTAAGGAGAAATCTCCTGACAGTGAGAACAAATTAATCAATGGAACGACTTTCCTCCAGAAGTTGTAAATGCTCCAACACTGGAAGTTTTTAGGAAGAGATTGGATAAGCATTTGTCTGAAGGTGGTGTAGGGTTTCCTGCCTAAGCAGGGGGTTGGACTAGAAGACCTCCAAGGCCCCTTCCAACTCTGTTATTCTCTTCTAAGAAATCTTTATATCCATTTGAACTGTCTGAGTCTCCTGGTTTCCCTGGTGCTTGACAGTTCTGTCACTTTCGGTTAGAGTGTGGCTTCTTCCTTGATTGAAACTGCACTCCTCTTGTTACCTTGCCTGACAATAAAACATCGCTCTTCGTTATGCAACTCACCCAGTGGTGTGTTTCAAAAAAAAAAAAACATTCCTACCAGTTTGGAGAAAACCCCCACCCACCCAAACAGGAGACCCTACACCATTTCTGACAAACAGCAGTCCAGTCTCTTCTTGAAAGCTTCCAGTGATGAAGCTTCCACAACCTCTGAAGGTTGATGGTTCTCACTGTCAGAAAGTTTTTCCTTATTTCCAGGCTGAATCTCTCCTTGTTCAGTTTCCATCCATTATTCTTTGTCTGGCCTTCAGGTGCTTTGGAAAATAGTTTGACCCCCTTCCTCTCCATGGCAGCCCCTCAAATATTGGAAGACTGCTATCACGTCTCCCCTGGTCCTTCTCTTCACTAGACTAGCCATGCCCAGTTCCTGCAACTGTTCATTGTATGTTTTAGTCTCCAGTCCCCTAATCATCCTGGTTGCTCTTCTCTGTACTTTTTCTGGAGTCTCAGCATCTTTTTTATAGTGTGGTGACCAAAACTGGATGCAATACTCTAGGTGTGGTCTTACTAAGGCTTTATAGAGTGGTATTAGTACTTCCCTTGATCTTGATTGTCTCCCTCTCTTAATGTAACTTAGGATGGCATTGGTTTTTTTGGCTGCTGCCACACACTGTTGGCTCATATTTAGCTGGTTGTCCACCAAGACTCCAAAATCCCTCTCACAGGTCCTGCTATTAAGCCTGGTTTCAACCCAGTCTATATGTGTCCTTTTGGTTTTTCTTATTTATTTATTTATTTATTATTTATTAATTACATTTATATACCGCCCTTCTCCCTAGGGACTCAGGGCGGTGAACAGCTCGTCTAAAAACCCCACAAATACAAAAGTTAAAAAGTAATTAAATATTTGAATCAGCTGCAGACTAAAATTAGGAAACCCCCCCCCTACCCTTAAAACCCAATTTAAAGTTAAAAATGGAGATCAAATTTAAAATCATTATCTCAGCCCAGGCCGGCCTGCTCAAAGAGCCAAGTCTTTAACGCGCGCCTGAAGGCCCTCAGGTCCGTGCCGGTACGAAGTTCCGGTGGCAGAGTATTCCAGAGGGCGGGGGCACCCACAGAGAAGGCCCTACCCCTTGGCGCCGCCAGACGACACATAGCGGCCGACGGCACCCGGAGCAGACCCTCCCTGTGGGAACGCACCGGCCTGTTGGAGAACGTTGGTAGAATGCGGTCCTGAAGGTAACCTGGTCCCATGCCATGGGTCGCCCTAAAGGTCAAAACTAGAACCTTAAAGCGAACCCGGAGAGCCATCGGCAACCAATGCAGCTCGCGCAGGAGAGGCGTCACATGGGCGCTACGCGACGCCCCCATAATCACCCTCGCGGCTGCATTTTGCACCAACTGGAGTCTCCGGATGCTCCCCGCAGGGAGCCCCATGTAGAGGGCATTACAATAGTCCAGGCGAGAGGTGACAAGGGCCTGAGTGACCGTGCGCAAGGCGTCCCGATCCAGGAAGGGCCGCAACCGGTAGATCCGACGGATCTGATGAAACGCCCCCCTGGAGACGGCCGCGATGTGATGTTCAAGCGACAGCCGTACATCCAGGAGGACTCCCAGGTTGCGAGCCCTCTCTGTGGGGGGCAGAACCTCCCCCCCAATAGCCAGCGAAGGTATCAGCTGGCTATATCGGGGCGCCGGAAACCACAGCCACTCGGTCTTGGATGGGTTGAGCCGAAGCCTGTTCCCGCCCATTCAGTCCCGCACGGCCTCCAGGCACCTAGACATAGTCCCCACAGCATCGTTGGGGTGGTCCGGAGTGGAGATGTACAGCTGGGTGTCATCTGCATACAGATGACACCTCACTCCAAGACCACGGATGATCTCGCCCAGCGGCTTCATATAAATGTTGAACAGGAGGGGAGAAAGGACCGACCCCTGAGGCACCCCACAAACCAGGGGCCTAGAGGTGGACCTCTCCCCCCCCGCCAACACGAATTGCGAACGGTCAGAGAGGAAGGAGGAGAACCATCGGAGGACGGTTCCACCAATCCCCAACCCTCACC